>VYXB01003075.1:10626-32407 GCA_013397135.1 Pachyramphus minor | reverse complement strand
TCCAACGACATGAGTGGAGCTTTGGCTCCAGCGACCCGGCCGGGCTGATACCAGCCCAGCTGACCCTGGCCCAGCCATGCCCTCTGGGACAGCCATGCCAGGCCACATCTTCTCAGGGACCAAGGCACCTGGTCCATGTCTGATCCAGACATAATAGCAGCAGCCTGAGCTGGGACCAGACAGAGCTAAAGCTGCTGCAGCCGCACACGTGCACAGACACCAGGGCAGGGTTTGACTGCAAGTCCATCACTCTGTCCTGTCAGCTCCTGTTGCTCCCTGAGCGTTGCTGCTGACCTCCCTGTGAAAAGGGACACCTCTGATCTCTTCAGCAAGGTAAGGAATGTTTTACTTTCAGCCTAAAAGGATATTGTGTGCTAGTGACATTTATATATATCCAACTATAGCGGAATTATTACAAGTATGTTAAATAGTGGAGTGTTTGACAGCTGTCTGAATTACTAAATTGTCATTCAAGTCTTTATTATATCACTCATTAATTACCCTTCAATGATTGCTTAATCACTATCTGATTGACATTTAAGTTCTCTTCAATCATTGATTACTTAGAATTTGATTATCATTTAATTATTAGGAAAATTATTTTAGTTAACCCCTCGACAGTTAACCCCTCTTAATAGTTTTCCTGTGGCAGGAGGGTGTCCCTCTTGGCTGCAGTGCAGGGTTTGGCTCTTTTGGGCTTCTGTGGAATAGCAGGAACTTGCGTGCTTTCCATGCCAGAAAGTCTGGGGCTGTTTTGCTTTTCCTCTCCTTCCTGCAGCCTTTGTGTTCTAGGTGGAACATGGTTCTGTGGCTGGGTCCCAGCAGCCCAGTGGGGAAACTGGCACGTAGGGACCACCAGTACTGCTATAAGAGCGTTATTGAGGAAGTACTTGGGGACTGGTCATCACTGCAGGGCACTGACAGCTGTTAACATTGCAGGGGGAGACTGTCTGTGGGATCTGGGGGGCATCTCAAAGCAGTGCTGGTGTCTCCCCTTGTGCCTGTGCTCACATTGGGTGTCCTGCTCAGATGTCGTGCCCAGAGGGACTGGATGCCCTGGCAGATGTGGATCTGCTTGACTTTCTCCTGAAGGATGATGCTCCATGCCCTGAAATCCCAGAGGAGCAGAGTGGTCTGCTGGAAGACTGGGTCCTGCCAACAGCTGAGGTGAGTTGTCTGGGAGAAATCACTGCTAGGTTGAGGTTCAGGAGGTTTGTATCCTTACTGAGTAAAAGCTGTTCCTCTGCAGTTCCTGGACAAGGAGATGGATGACTTCATCAGCTCACTGCTGAGCCCCTTAGAAGATGAACCAGGCATGCTTGATTATTTGCCTGCCAGCAGTGACAGCAGCGTTTCTGAGGATCAACCTCTGTCCCCCTGCCCTGGCAGCAGTTTTGCCAACAGAGACGTTGTGCAGGTTGATCACAACTATTCCCTCCATTGGCCTGTGCTGGAAAGCATGAGGTCTGGCATGGCAGAAGGAGATGTTACTATTGAGCTTGGTGAGTAATGTGTGTAGTCTCTTTCTGTCTTGAGAGACTTGTCTTGAATACAGGCTGAAACGCGGTCCCACATAGAGGTTTTTTTGGGTGGGTGCCAGGCAGTGATGGAGAGAGACAAGTTCAGAGGCTTTCTGCTGCCATAAAATTGTGGTTTTTGTGCTACTCAGAGTGGTTAATCAGGTGCTGCCTCAGTAAGGCCCAGTGCCTGACTCTCCTTTCCTTCCTCAGGGACATGGGTGGGTTTGGAAGGCACAAGCAAGGCACTGGAACAGAGCTCCAGTTCCCTCATTGCTGTTGATGTGGATTCTGAACCCCAGCTTGTGCCTGGAGCCATTGTGCAGGTACTGACTGCCATGCTTGTGGACCCCAGCCTTTGCTTTTGCTCACAACTCTCCTCTTCCTGCTTGGCTCCTGTGAGGGATATCTCTGAGGGAAAGCATGATGCTGCTTTGGGAGAGCTGATCCTGGTTCTGTGTGTTTGCTGCATGCCCTCTCTGCCCTGTACTTTGCATTTGCAGCATGTGTATTTTTGCTGTCTTCTAGTCTGATTTCCCAGAGCTGGTCCTGACAGAGGAGGAAAAGCAGCTTCTGGAGAAAGAAGGCGTCACATTGCCAACATGTCTGCCGCTGACCAAAGTGAGTCTTCACTAGAGCCAAACAGACTTGGACCACTCTAGTATGTCAGCCAGTGCAGGGGTTTGAGAGCTGTCGTGGGTTTAGTGTGAACTCACGACAAGAACACAGGATAGTGCCTTGATGAAAGTATTGGTGTCCAGATGCTGTGTTCAGGGTAGTGTGCATCAGGGCTTGGTGTGCTTTTCCTCCTTTCAAGTCAAGGGATGTCCATGTGCACAGCAACTTCTGCTTTGCTAGTCAGGTGGATAAAAGACCAATGAGACGTGGCTGCTGTGAGTGTCCACACTCATGACTGCTTGCAGGACGCAGATACACCACAAATACCTCCAAACCTGTTTTTTTGCTGACCAGTGGCTTGTGAGCCACGTGTTTTTCATTTCCCTTTGGTCTACCTCACCTTTGTTAGACCTTGAAAGCTGCTGGCCACATCAGCAGGCCAGAGTTTGCCTTGCAGTTTATTCCATGGTGTGGGAGGGACAGAAGACATAACCACTTGGGCTGGGCCCTGAGATGTGGGGGGGGGGGTTGGGTGGGTGAGGTTGCCTACAGCCTGGGGTTGTAACAAGAGTTCTTGTTAACAAGAAATGACCCTTTTGCAGGCTGAAGAGCGAATTCTGAGGAAAGTACGTCGTAAGATCCGGAACAAGCAGTCAGCTCAAGACAGTCGTCGCAGGAGGAAGATCTATGTGGATGGCCTGGAAAACAAGTATGGGCACACAGCAGTGTCATTCAACACTGAGGGGATACATAGATTCTTTTAGGGATCCTTGGCAGAATAATGATGGCACTAAATCATGTTTTCAATTACTTTCTTTTTGAAATCTGATTTCTTACCATGTTATGTTTAGCACAGCACAGAGTTTGTAATTTAGAATGGCACAGGTTTTCTACAAGCAGAATCAGTGTAGTCAATCTGTAAGCAGTGTAATACAGGATTTATCGTACAACTTAACTTACCATTTCTAGTCACCTGCATCCTAATGCAACTTTTTTAATCACCTGCCCCCTTGGCAGGTAGGGTCAGATCTTGATATGTGGTTTTCTGTATTAATATAGTGATCATAACATAGACTCAAAAATGATATAAAATAATGTGAGCATTTCCTCAGTCTTGGGAGGAAACAGGCTGTGGTGGAGGTATCCCTGCCCAGAGGGTCCTGGGTCTCGCTGTCCAGCAGCAGCTCCAGTCCAAGTTCTTCCCCCCTTAGCACTTGCAATTGCTTG
Source organism: Pachyramphus minor (assembly GCA_013397135.1). Taxonomy (NCBI): domain Eukaryota; kingdom Metazoa; phylum Chordata; class Aves; order Passeriformes; family Tyrannidae; genus Pachyramphus; species Pachyramphus minor. The sequence continues at coordinate 29,045 of VYXB01003075.1, read as the reverse complement.
ATTTTGTGGACAGTGCAGTCTGTGCTGTTGTGCTTCTCTGCTCTGTGACAGGACTGGCTGGGTGCCTGGGATCTTCAAGGCTGGTAAGGGAAGGGAGTAACAGGCCTAGTGCCCAAGAACCTTGAGGTTGGCAGAGAGGAAAAGAAGAAATCTATTTGGTTGGATACTTGGTGCACAGGACCTTCAGGACCTGATAATGATGGGTTGGGAATGAATACGTGACCTGCTTGGTCAGAGAAAGGCTGCTCCCCTTGTGCATGGGAGTTGTGCTGACCACATTGCCGGGGCCAGGAGCAGGGGGTGACCGTCACAAGCTGCTGTGCTGCTCTGCTGCTGGGCTCTTGCCACCCTGGGCAGAAAGTGAGGCTGACCCTGTGGGGCAACAGCTCTCTGCAGAGGATTCAGAACTTCACGACATAGCCTACCTGGCTCCCTTATGTTTGGATATGGCCCAGAGCTTGCTTTGTTCAAGCCAGGTGGCTGACCTGCCAGATCTCGTGTTTTCCAGGTCAGACTAGTTTGCAATACAGCCTGATGTCGCAGATCTGCAGGGCTGGTGTGTTGCTAGGAGACAGCATCCTTAGGGCTTAGCCTGTTGCTTTTCTGCAGGAATGGCCAGGGCTTTACCTCCCCTCAAATCTGGTATGAGGTGTCCCTCTCTGGGCTTTGCTGAGAGTGGTGTGAGGTAGAGACCAGGACTAATGTTGCCTGCCCCAGCCAGCCAGAGGTGGTGGTTGATTACCTGAGGAGAGGTTCTGGTGAAGTCCCTGCTAACAAAACCTCTCTGTTTTACCCCTATGCTGTTTGCCCTTCCTGGAAAGGGTGGCAGCCTGTACAGCTCAAAACCATGAACTGGAGAAGAAGGTGCAGCAGCTGCAGAAAAAGAACATGTGAGTTCTTCTTGTTGGATGTGGCAGGGGATGTGGTGGGGAAGGCTGTTCATCTTCTCAGGACTGTGACTTGTCCCTGGCTGCAAAGGTAGGGGGAACCCTGCAGCACTTGGTTCAGCTGCTGTGCTAACCTGCATTGCCTGCTCTCCTGCAGGTCACTGCTCAGGCAGTTGCGGAAGCTGCAGGCCTTGGTGAGACGATCCGCCCCGAAAACCACCAGAAGAAGAACCTGCACAATGGTGAGTGGTTTCAGCCCCAGTGTCTGTGGGAGGGGGTATTCTGATGTCCTTACAAGTTTGGGAGAGAGGTGTTTGTTGCAGCCAGTGATACCTATCCGTCTTCGCTGAGATCTGTGCTGATCTTTCTGTTTCCAGATTGTGTTTCTGTCCTTCTGCCTCGTTCTCTCTCCCGGTATCCGCTCACCTGGGAGCACAGAGCCACAGCTGGAGCCCAAAGGTGAGTGCCCAGATGGGGGCTGAGGTGTGGATTCAAGTGAAGCACTGCCCTGCAGATCACAGCACCCTCCTCAGGGACGGCCTGAACTCTGAGGTACCTCCAAATCAGTAGCCCCTGGCTGAGGTGGCCACTAGGTTTGGCTTTGCTGTCTCGCCCAAGCTGTGGGCTCCTATCTCAGCTCTTTGCAGAGAGCTGCCTGGGAGCGGGGCCCTGGGCCAGGGGCGGTGCAAGGACTGGAGAGATCCGGTCCCTGTTGGAGCACAAGCTGTGCTTGTGCCTGGCAGCTGTGCAGCATCCTCTCCCCGCCTCCCCTGGGAGGAGGAAGCCCTAGTTGAACAGTTTGTCCTTGCTCCTGGGCTCTCTGGTGGCTCTGTGCTTGGAACTGGAGGGTTGGAGGCTGGAAATAACAGAGCTGGCTCTACCTCTCTTACAGTGCTGTCACGGCAAATCCGCGAGTTCCCAAACCAGGGAGCATCTGATGTGCAGCAGGATGCTGAGCTGGAGGGCTTCAGCCTAGAGCCTGGGGACTCCTCACTGTCGGGCAATCTCAATCAGTCATGGGAAGAGGGGCAGAGTCCACTTGACCTTGATCCCATACCTTTCAACAGCAACTCATCCTCTGACCCCCTGGCAGCAGCAGACTCTGAGCTGGGCCCGCCCCAGAGCGACCCTTTGCCAGCAGCGGTGCTGGTGCCATGGAAAACCAAAGGTCAGGAGTGGGTGGAACACCCTGACAGAGTTCTCATCCAGCAGCACCATGCCAACGAGATGTGACCACTGCTACCTCCTTGGGGTGATGCTGGGCACCCCACGGGGCAGGGACAGAGCTGCATTAACATACTCTATCCAAGCAGTTTCTTCTGAATACTCTCCAAATTGGCAGTGCCTCAGAGGGTTTAGCAGGGAGGAATCATTCTGACACCATAGCAGAACTCCATCTGAGGCAGGACAGGAAATTCTGGAAACTTGACTATGGCTGCTGATGTGACTTGCAGCCCAGAGTGCATCTGGTGGCCTGTGCGGATGGGCTGTGGTGTGGAGGGTGAAGGCGGTCAGGCCTGAGGTGCCTGTGCTTGTCTGATCTGATGGGATGCAGTTTGTGGTGGAGGCCACTGCCCTGCTTCTTCCCTGCCCAGGTGGAGATGAACAGGCACCTCTTTACTCTGTGTGGTGGCTGCATGCATCTGTTCCTCGTCCCTTCCACTTAATCCTGTAGTGTTGCCTGATTTCTAGGTAGTGAGGTCACAAGGTGACCCTCAGTGCCCTCACGGGGAGTGGTCCTGCCTGCCACTGCGACAGACCCGGTGTGTCGCCTGTTCCTGCTAGCTTTTGAGCCATGGCCACAGCTCCCAGCCTGGCTGGAGGAGGTAATGCGGAGTCCTTCCTGAGCCATGTGTGCTGTTTGCCGACTGTAAGGGCTGAGCCTTTCATCTCCTGCAGGCTTCCAGGCCTCAGGGAGCTGGCATACCTTGAGCCAGACTGCTGAGGCAGCATGGACGGAGAGCAGCAGAGATGCTTGCTCTTCTGCAGGCGTGTCTGGGCACAGGATGGCTTCAAAGCTATGTCCTCGTGTGCCCAAGCCTTGCTGTGCTGGCTGGTGACGCAGTGAACTGGTTCCTGTTGCTCCCCAGGGCTGAGCAGAAACACTTTGAGCTGGTGAATGGTGTCTTTCCTGAAGCAAAGCTTAGTGATATCTGTAGATCAATCTCCTCATCCAACTTCAGGACATTTCATCGAGTCTTGTAGAATGGTTTGGGCTGGAAGGGGACGGTAAAGATTGTCTAGTCAAGTTCCCCCTGAAATAAGCAGGGACATCTTCACCTGGATCGGAGTAATAATATCTTCCTTATTAATAAAGTCTAAATAAATATTAATGACGTATGTCTTCTGTGCTTGTTTTGGTGAGGTGCTGGACTGCTGGGTGAAGGCTGAGGACTGCACCTAGGAATGAGGACCTTGTGGGAGGAACCTAAGAGAGTCTGGAGTCACAGCCTGTCACAGCCTGTGTGGGGGAACATGTGCTGCCTTCCTTTCCCGTGGCTGTGCAGAGGGGCTTGTTGAGGCACGGTGCGGGTTTGCAGGGCTGTTGCTTTGCTCTCACCCCCCCGCTTAACAGTCCAAAACCACTCTTTTGGAGAAAAGTGTGTGCATAACCGAGCCCCCAGCGCCGCGGAAGCAGCAGCTTCCCCGGTAAGGAAGCGTGAGGAGCCCGTTCTCATGTCAGCCCCCACCACTGCTTTCGTAACAGGGAGCTGCACAATCGCAGGAAGTGGAGCAGAGCCAGGGTGCTGCAACAGCCTGTCCCCTCGGCCGCCCTCAGGGAGGGCCCTGCCTGCTGCAGGGTTGCTAAATCCGGGCTGGGTCCTGGGCCTGGTTGGGATCACTGGGTCTGTGGGAGGCACTAGCAGACCCCGAGGTCAGGCTGTGGAGCCCAGTGTGGGGTCTGGGGGCATGGGAGCTCCCAAGGCTATGGGTGAAGGAAGCTCCATGCTTGCAGCCCCCCTGGGAAGCAAAGAATGCTTGTGCTGGCAAACAAGATATTAAACTGCATGTTTTGTCTCTGCCTGGGGAGGAGAGGCTCACCCAGGGGTCTGTCTCAGGACAGGCAGCAGCAGGGTCCCAACAGTGTCAGGTCACTTCAGTACCTGCCCAGGGCTGGCAGCCCTCAAGCATCTCTAGAGAACCACTGACCCTTTTATTCCCTGGACCTGTGCATGGCACGAGGAAGGTTTAGGACCCTGTCCTCACTTTAGTTTCAGTTTTTGCAGTTCAAGCCCAGGGTGCATGAACCCTGTCTCCGCTTTAGTCTCACTTTTTGCAGTTCAAGGCCAGGGTGAGTAATGCCATTGGTGTAACATGGGGTCCCTGGCCCAGTTCTAATCAATACTGAATGAGTCACTGGAAGTAATACATGGTGCTATTGCCAGCAGAGTAGGGAGCAGCCTCTGGAGCTCATGTTTGCCTGGGGTGATGGGGTCAGTACAGCTCTCTGCATCAGTCTGGATTACTCTGACAAGTATCAGGAAGGGAGATAGCTCTGGGAGAGGGGGCAGGAGGCCAGGAGCTGGGAGTTTTAGGGATGGCTGCTCTGTGGTCTCAGCCCATGATGACTAAGGTCTGCTATTTTTCATTGCTTTCTGTGCTCTTGTGCTGGTCCCACAGTGAGCAGCTCTGAGCTGGTGAGAGGAAGGAAGCCCAGCCTGGACCTCATGCCTTGCGTTAAAGGGCAGCGATGATAAAAGTGCCCATAATGAGCTCTTCGTCCAAGGGATCTTGTTACATCAAGTAGAGGAGCAGGAGGCACCTGGTATTCCTGCCACCCTCCTCCTTATACTTGCTACAGATCTTCCATCTTTTTTCTTTGCACGCTGCAGGGATCAGAGCATAGGCTGTGTGTGCATCAGCACTGAACACACACACACCCCCTGCTCTGCCTCAGATCAGTGTCATGCTCCCTGCTTACCTTCCCTAATGTGTTCCCTCTGTTATGCCAAGTCAGCCTGCATCTTGCCTGTGTCCTGGCAGGTGCCTGGGTCTACATTGTGAGAGCACACTGACAGACTGGAAACATGAGCCCATCAGAGCAAAATATTCTGCTCAGCCTGCTCAGCCCTTGGCAAGTTCCACATGGGTGTTGCCAAATGTCTCGTTTTCGCTTGGTGACTCCTCAAGTGTCAGTCTTGCCACCTCATTTCCATGGTAGTGATGTATTGAAAACTGTCAAAACATGAAATGAAATTTGCCTCCTGTTGCCGGGGAAGGCCTGGGCTCCGTAAGCAATAAAAACACTTTCTGATCATGGCTTTAAAGGAGTCAGGTTTCTCCCCTATTTTAAATGAATCAGGGTTTCTCGTGGAAGTGGGAGTTTCAGTCAGTAGAAGAAATAAGACATACCCTTCTTTTCACAGGAAATCTAAACCCTGTGTCAGCATCAATCCTATTTTTGTCCACTAGCACCAGCTGCTGGATATTGGTGGAAACAGAAAAACTAGCAGAAATAAGAAAACTGGTTAAAAAGGCAGATGGAAATATAGCAATGGAGCCACCAGCTCCCACAGCTGGGCATCTCACTTGAACCCACTGAACCCCCAGATCCCCATAACTCCCTGGTTATGCTGGGATCATTTTGGCAAGGTGTCTAAGGCAGAAAGCAGAGAGGTTGGGCTGTGATGGCCAAAAAAAAATCCAGCCAGCATCAGATGCACTCTTCTGCTCTCTTTCCCTGGTTACGCTTGGGCGTCAGGGTCTTGGCTGGAGACGCCTACCTGTGCATTGCTCAGAGGGCACAGCTGTGCCGAGGGATCTCCTGGGGCTGGGCATTTGGGAGTTTTCCCCAGCCCCGGAATGGGAGGGCAGTTGGCATCCAGCCACCGCTGCGCATCCGCCGGGGCTGGGAACGGGAGGCTGCCGGCTCTGCAAAAGCCATTTGCAACCGCCCCGTGCCTTCAGGCACCCGAGAAATTTCCTCTGCTCTGCTCACACGGGGAAGGCTCCGCCTGGAGCCTGCCCTGCAGCCCTGGGACCACGGCAGCACACCGAGGCTGTGCCTTACCCTGCTGCCTGGTCCCAGCCCGGTTTGTTCCCCATCGCTGGGGACATCTGGGAGTGACCCCGAGGAGGGATTTACCCGCAGCACAGCCGCAGGTTTGCAGGCACAGTACTGCTGCACATCGGCAGGGAGGGGACATGGGACAGCCCCGATCCCCGGGGACCCTGCTGCCCTCAGCCGTGCGGCACGAAGGGGAGTGAGTGTGGCTGTGGGACAAGACAAACCGCACAGGTTTGAGGCCAGGCAGAAAACAGAGCCAATCACTGCATCCCCAGAGAAACCCTTTATTTTGCATCTTTATTTTGAAGTTGCCTGAGAAAGCGTGAACCTGTGGGTTGAGAGCTGCTCAAGTGCAGCACGTCAGTGCGAGCAGAGCCTGCCTGTGAGAAAAACTGACTCCTTGTGGTACTGAGCCTCCTGGATTTCCCCGCTTGCAGTTATTTTATCCGTGTGAAGGTGTTGGTGCCAATCCTGCAGAAAACACCAAATCACTGTTCTCACCCAGATGGGGTCACCTCTGCTGAGGAGGGTACACAGGGGAAACCCAAGGGGAGGGTGTTGTTGGGGTGCTTGTTGAGTGAGGTACTCCGGGCTCCAACAGCCTGCAGCAGAGGCTGTACCAGGTGCTGGCACCTTTTACTCCTCTCCTACTGTTGAGAGTCAAAGGAGACCTTTTTGGTGGGGGAGATCTGCTGTGGCCAGACCCTGTCCTGGGGTCACCGTCCCTGAGGCACATCTGGCATGAGGGGCTGACCATGTTACAGGGATGCTCCTTAGCCCCTGCTCAGCACCAGTGACAAACCCATTTAACCTTCCTGGACCTGCCATGATTTATCCCAGGGCATTTCTACCTTCTCCAGCCTGGGGTGCAGGAGAGCTTGGCACAGCTGTGGCTGGGACCCAGCACTCACCGGGTGGCTTTCCAGTCCTCAGCAGGAGTGTTGGTCGCCTCTCGCTGGAGCCACAGGACATGCAGGATCTCCTCCCCTTTGGTGCCCACATAGCACTGGCCCAGGAAGACGGTTCTCTGGGCTGTCTCTGAGTCTGGAAGGATTTGAAGTTGCATGAGGTGGTCAGTGAGACACAAGTTCACCGCTCTGTGTCCTGCTGGCATCCCTGCTGCAGCATGATGTCTCCCTTCCCACCTACCTTGGAGCCCCCAGTGCACGGTGAAGGAGAAGGTGGGCTGTGAGACTAGCCCTGCATCTTGCTGGGACCCTTCCAGTGGCAAGGTGAGGATTTCAGAGTCACCAGTGGCAGGTCCTGGCAGGTAGGAACCGGAGAATCTGCTGTCCTCGCCGAGGGTGGACACGACCATCTGGCAGCCAGTGTCGCTCCGCCAAGACCCGGAGAGCAGGCACTGCAAGGACAGCATTAGGGTTCGGGTGCCTGGGCACGCAGGGGGCATCCTGCTCCCAGCCCACCACGCTGGCTCTTCCCAGGAATGCCTGCAGCACTGGGTGACATGCCACAGACCCGGTGTGCCACCAGCATTGCCACCTCAGTGTGAGTGCCACGCCTTAGCACTAACTGCCTTCAGCCCGGGTGCTACTTGGTGTGGTTTGGTGCACCCACGGGAGAGCAGGTCCCCTTCATGCTAAATCAGCAGGTGCACTGCTTTCACTGCATGCTTGGTGGGAAAACAGGAATTCTCTAGGGTATGGCTCTGTTTACCTGTTTCTGGATGATTCCCACAGTGAGGGACATCCTTGTGGTAGCAATCCCTCTCTCCCAGCCTCGCTGCAGCTTCCCTCAGTGCTGCATAGTGCTGGTCCCACCAGCTCCAGCAGTCCGGCCCTGGCTCCCTCTTGAGCTCTGCAGCCCCAGCAGCATCCTGGGGGTCTAGCAGTGTGCCAACGCCCTGTCCCCACCATCACCCATCCCCATACCTTCCTCTCTGCAGGGGCAACAGGTGCTGCCAGGGCCAGGGTGAGGATCAGGGCAAAGGCACTGCTCTCCATGGCCGTATGGCTGCTGAGAACCCAGCACAGCTCCCCCCAGCCCTGCAGCCCAACCCCCTTTATAGGGCTGTAACCGGAGCCCCACCAGCACCAGGCTGGCAGCCGCGGGGTGAGTGGCCTGATGTCAGGCTGCCCGGGACAGGCAGGGAGGTGAGGAGGTCTGCATGACCTGGTCAGTGGTGAAGGAATGCGGGGATGAGCACGGTTTGCAGAGGGGTAGGTGCACAGGCATTTTATAGGGCACTTATGGGCAGCCTGGAAAACGCCAATACCTTCTGTGGGTATCCGCCTCCCGTGCGTGCAGGATGGAAATTGTCACCTGTTTAAACATTCACCCCCTTTCTGCTTTGCTGGTGCCACTGCCTGAGCAGGGTGTCACCCAGTTGGTGCCTGGCAGGGGCCAGCTGCAGCAGCTGCAGCGCTGCACAGGAGGGAAGACTCACTCTGACTTCTGCTCTAGCAGTAATAACACTTCCTCAGCGTATTGTGTGTGTCAGCTGCTGATTGTGATGCTTTTGCTTTTACTTTACTGCAAGCTAGAGGAAAAAGTAACCACAGTGAGATACTGAGGTATCTCACATCAAGTGTGTTTGCTAAATACACACAGCATGATAACCAGCATTGTATTCACACCTCTTCCCTGTATTTGCTGCTCTAAAGGGCCTTGGATGTAAACAAATGCAGCTTGCACCATCCCTGTGTTCCTGAGCCATGTCTTTGCTCTCTGTGATGCCTGGAATGGTCATGGGGCTGCGGGCAACTGAAAATTCAATGGGATTCAGCTGCATTAACACATGCTGTTTCCAGGACAGCAGTATTTTGGGCACTGTAGCAGCGGGGCTGCAGTGTGCATACTGGGGGAGGCAGGGAGTCCTCCCACTGGGGTGTCCACCACAAGCTCTGGTTCACCCTGGCACCATGCTGCTGCTGCTCAGCGCCTCTCTCTCTCATCCAGATTGCCCCAGAGCTGGGGAAAACACCTCTCCTAACACATCCCTCCTCCTAGTTGCCTTTTTCTGTCCCATACTCATGGGCTTATCACAAGGGCTTGAGAAACCCCCCCACACACACTCCGCCAGGTGTTCTCTTGCTCTTGCCCTGGGTGTCACACTCTATACTTTTGGCCTGACACCAGCCTCTGCCTTTCTGCACTGTTTGGCAGGGACAAGCTGCCCTGTTACGGGTGCCAGAGAAGTGGCAGGGACCTCTCCACGTCATGGCATCGTGCTCTGGCCCTGCTGGGGATGAGCCAGGCTCAAAGGAATACTGCTGTCAACCCCAGGGCTGGCATATTTTTGTAACACTTCTGCAAGAGGTTTCATCTTCGCCCATGGATCTGCTAAAAACTTTGTGTGGAAAAGAGCTGACTAAGCTTGTCGAGTGTCCACAGAGGCAAATAGAGCAGCCCTGCTGAAATGCAGTGACAGAGAAGGGTAAAATCCCTGGGCGTAACCCAGGGGCATGGTGAGGGATGAGATGGGATGAGATGGGATGGGGGCTTTAATTTGTGCACATTTTACATGGGGTGCCCTACAGCACAAAGGAAGCCCTGAACCAATATCTCACCTCTACTGATAATGATGTCTGCATCACCCAACCCGACAGAGCACAGAAGTACTGGAAAATGTCTGGTGGTGATGGATGTGAGACAGTGCATGGAAATCAGCTGGATTCAGGGTGCTGCTGCCAGGTCTGCCACCATCAAGCAGGTGGGGAGTGATGACATAGGGTGGAAGTCTGAGTTAAGATAAGGTTGGAAATGAGCTCAGGCAGGTGGATGAGTGGGATCAGGGAGAGATGCAGATGTCCCTGGGGAAGGGCAATGGTGAGCCCTCACCTCAGCAGGGGTATCCATGGGGACAGAAGGAGTAACAAGGGCAGATTTATAAAAGAGACAACCACACAGGATGGTTTTTAAGTTTTATTTTCATCTGAGAGGCAGGTTTTTCTTGCCTTGTTGGGGGACCAGGCTGCAGCCAGATCATCCCATCATGGGGCTGGTGAAGACACATCCTCACAGGATGGGGACAAGCTCAGCAGGATCTTTCCTTTTGTGGTGCGTTTTCGTGTGAAGACATTTCTGCCTACCCTGTGAGAAGGTGAGAGTTCCCCGTGGGATGACCCAAGGACACTGCCTGCTCAGAGCTGCCAGTGCCAACAGGTGATGGGGTGTCCCTAAATGCCCCCCAGCTTTCCTCAAGCAGCTGCCAGGCGTCCCTGGGCACAGCAAGCCCTTTGCCAGGACACAATGGCATCTGTGCTGCCAACCCACACTGGGGGGCTCCCAGGTGTAGTCCCCTCGCTCAGAGGGCTGCTCATCTTCAAGGGTCCTGGAGAGGGCCCCTTTGTGGGACTGGTGCCCCCCAGGTCCCCACACTACCTTGTGGCTTTCCAGTCCTCCTTGAGAGACCCGACAGCTTCACGCAGCAGCCACATGGTGGTGAGTGTTTCCTTTCCACCCGAATCCACAAAGCACTGCCCCACGAAGGCTGTGGTAGCATCTGGGAGGAAGTACTTGTTGGGAGATCTGTGGGGAAACTGGCTGCTTCCCCTTCCCCACTGTCCTCCCAGAGGCAGCTCTGTTCCCTCTCCAATGGCCACACACCCACCAAACCCACGCTGAGGTGTGGAGTGGTCCTGCCCTTCCCCTGTGACTCCCTCAGGCAAGACAAAGTCTGTATCACCTAATGGGGTCTGAACCACCCACTGTGGTCACCCCGAGGCATTGGGTTGGGATGGGGGCAAAGATGATGGGTGAGGAGAGGCTGCCCTGTGCAAGCCCAGCATTGCCCCTTAGCCCCACACTGTGCAGGCACTGCTTAGCTGCACCAAAGCATCACCCAGAAGAATTCCTGGCTAAAGGGAATTCCTGCTGGCTGCCTGCGTGGCTCTCAGTGACACTGCCGTACCATCCCCAGCTGTCCCAGTACTTACTGGAGAACTTGTCCCAGCGCACGGTGAAGGCGAAGGTGGGCCAGGCCCCCTCGCCAGGCTGCTGCTGGATGCCCTTCAGCGGGGAGACGTGGGCACAGCCACCAGAGAGGGTGACCCGTGTGAGGTATTTTCCCTGGAACTCCCCGTTGTTCCTCAATGCTGAAATCTCCATCAGTGAGTCCTGGTCGTTCCTCCACAGCCCGCTGAGCTGGCACTGGAGTGACAAAGCCACACCCTCTCAGTCCCCACACACAGTACAGAGGGGGACCCAATCCCTTCTGCTGCCCCAGAGCTGGAGCCACAAGCCTGGCTGTGGTTGCAGCTGCAGGGTGTGTCTCTCCCTGACCCCAGTTTGGGAAAAGACTCTCCTGGGGGGCTTCTGAATGCTGAGTGAGTGATGGAGCAAGGCCACTATGTCCCAGCCTACTGGCACGCATGGTATGCTCACACAGACCCCGTGAGAGGGAGTGTCCTGTGCACTGTACCCCTGGGCACAGACCCTGTGGGAAGGGGTGCCCCATGCATGGTTCCCGAGGTACATATCTTATGGGAGGGGATGTCCCATGCGTGGTGTCCTAGACATGTATCGCAAGAGAGAGGATGCTCCATGCGTAGTATCCAGGACACACAGCCCATGGGACAGGGCTTGGTGCCCCAGGAAAAATATCATACGGGAGGGGTTAGCCTGTGTGTGGTGCCCTAGACATGTATCCCATGAGAGAGGATGTTCCATTCATGGTGCCCCACACACAGACCCCACAGGAAGGGGAGGGAATGCCCTGTGGGAGTAAAGTTTCCTGGAGATCATACCAGGTGGCAGGGGGTGAGCCCAAGATACCCTGCCCACTGCCTGGACTAGGTGCTTGCAAATTTCTCCTGCTTGCCCAAGCCGAACCTGGCACTCAGGAGAGAATGCCTGGCTGCCCAGGCTGCATCCCAGAGCCACATCTGCCACACTCCCATTGTCACCCCTGTCCGTACCTTCCTCTCTGCAGGGGCAACATGCGCTGCCACGGCCAGGGTGAGGACCAGGATGAAAGTGCCGCTCTCCATGGCTGTGGGGCTGCGAATTGCCTGGCACAGCTTCCTCCAGTGCCCTGCATCCCAGTCCCCTTTATAGGGCTGTAACCGGAGCCCCGGCAGCAGCCGCGGGGCGAGTGGCCTGATGTCAGCCTGCCCAGACCAGGCGAGGAGAGAGAGGAGGAGGTCTGTGTGACCTGGGGATGAGCACGGCTGCTCAGAGAGGTGAGGACAGAGACATGATTTACATACCCACTGCCCAAGAGGATCTGCCAACCTGTTCCTTGCTCGATACTGGGAGTTCCTGAGAGCGGGCACGGCCTGACACTGTCCCACTGCCACTGACCCAGTGCTGCCACCCCAACAAGGGGCTGCAGCAAGCACAGTCTGACCATTTTGCTTCGCTGTACTAAAGGTTGGTGTATCTGCCCACAGGGACACATCCCCATGACCATCCCTTCCTGCATTATAAATGCCTGCTGCTCTTTCTAAGCTGTTTTTCCTCCTGGCCATGCTGGGCTTTCCATGGGTCTGGGAGCTGCGGCTGTGACTGCAGCAGGAACTGTTGAATTAATCCCTCTTCTAAGTGCAGAAGGGCTTTTCTGAAAGGTATGTAGATGTTAAAATTTGCTTGTCCCTGTGGGAAGGGATGCCCTGTGCACCGTGGAAGGCGATGCCACACCCATGGTGCTCTGAGGCTGGGCAGGGCCCAGTCTGAGCCCTCCCAAGGGGCCCCTAATGGTATGAGATTGTGCTGGCGATGTGCAGGTGGCCAGGGGTGCTCAAACTGCCTGGTCTTTGCACAGGGACACCCCACAGACACATCCTTTAAGATGTCACTCCAACCAGCTCAATGTGTTGCTGCCAGTGCTGCAGGGGAAGACAGAATTGGCATCTGGCTGCATCCAGGTCAGAATAGACCTCTGTGGCCCCTGTTCGGTACAGGGAAAGGAAGACTGCACTCTTCCTCCTTAGGGAGCAGGGTCTGGCTATACCTATTTTCAAACTGTGCTTTGATTTTAATTAAAAAATACAGAGCTGCCTTCAGCTCCCATCTCAGGGACTTTTTCCAAAATTCCGTGGGGTCCTGGCACCACCCTCCCTTTCTTGCTGCCCAGCTGCCTCCCAGGACCCACGTTCAGGGCTTGTGCTCCCTTGTGGGCTCCATGCAGCACCCGTGGGTGCAGCCCCAGCACAGAATAGGGACAGAGAAGTGCCCTGTCACCCACCCACTGGCTTTCCACTCATCCTCTGCCTGTCAGCCTCATCTTGTGTGATTCATGTGTTCCTCAGTATTTCCCTTCTGTCCTCATCCATGAAGCACTGTCCCATAGAGGCGGCAATGGAGTCTGCAGTTTGTGAAAGGGTGGGATAAGAGGGTGCTGGGATGGGGCTGTCCCTCTTAGGCAAACAGCTTGCCTGTTTGTCAGTGGGAAGAGGCTGCTTGTAGGTGGGTGATGATTCCCCTCCTCGGCCTCCTGTCCAGCTGACACTGGGGGTTTAGCACTGAACAGGCGTGGGATATGCAGGGCTGGTGGGATGAGCCCAGCTGAGGCTGCATCCACCACTGCCCCTGCCCCATCCTGGTCAGGACCTGACAGAGGTGGGGACCAGGAGGTGCCACAAGCCATGCAGATCCAGTATTGGGGACGAGTGAGCCCTGGAGACACCGCAGTAAGGCAGGCAACCATCAAGGACAGCATAGGGAAGGGTAGGAAATCCTAGGGACACTGGAGAGAGACAGGAGGGCTTGTGACACCAACAGGGAAGGCAGAGGATCAAATAGGATACTGCAGGGAAGTGCGGAAGAGGATCAGGGACATCACAGGAAGGGCAGGGAAACTCTGGGGATATCACAGTGGAGAGCAAGGGAGCTCTGGGGACTCAAGAGGGAAGCTGAGAAAGGAGAAACACCTGAAAAGCTCCGATTCACAGTGAAACAGAGGGTGGGTTGGCCCTCCTGTTTCATCATGTATCATCTGCACTGGTGACACCCAGATCTCATTTGTGGTGGCTGTCACAGCTGTGTGGTAGGAGTGGGTGAAGTTGCCTTATCCATTCATGGCTGGGATGGCTTGTTGGATCCCAGGTCACTGACCCAGTGCCCAGTCAGGGTGCACTCGAACAGAGGGGACTCAACGCTGGTGCTGCAGCACAGCCTGGGTGTGGGCAGGGTGGCAGGAGTGAGTAACCCTGTGAGCCATAGAGGGAATCTGGACAAACTGCAGATCCCTCATCCACCCAAGGCATTATACTGCCAAATGGGATGAGCTCAGCTTGGGTTGGGTAGGCAGAATGCCTCTGGAGGAGTACCCTGGTTCCAAATGAGCCCCAGAAAAGGCTGAGAACATGGTCAAGGAGCTCCTCCATCTTCTCAGGATGACTGTCTGTGCTTGGAAAGGCTGCAGCTGGAACTGAGCCATGAAGAGAAGTGGAGAGAGCAGAGCATGATGTGCAGTCCTGAGCAGAGGACCACACAGGAATGGTGGAGGGGATGGGAGCTATGTGTCCTCAAGTGACCTGGGAACTCTCTGCCCCCATCTGCTTAGGTGGCACAACAGCTGCACTGAGACTGATGTTGGGCAGCAAGATGTTCAGTGTTGAGACATTTGTAAACGGTCGACAGGAATGGCCCCAGCAGAAATAGTTGCGTAGAAATGCGTTTTCCGCACTGTGGTTAACACATGTAAGTGCTGGAGGACTCTTGCAATGGAGACTCCTGCATTCCAACAGTGACTGTCTGAGGGATTTGTGTGCTGGGTTTGCAGACCAGCACTGTGAGCAGGTCTTCCAGCTGGGTAAAACCCGGTGCTGATGGATGCCTAATGCCCATGGGGAAGCATCCTGAATCTTAACCACCCTCAGAAGCCTGCAGGTAACATCTGACACACCATGTCCTATCACCTGCCACTGAGATGCTGTATGTGTAGTAGCCTTGCTGGTTGCAAGGGACTGGCCTTGCAAACAGCTCGGCAAGCCCATGCCCATTGCATTTCTCACCAGCACCTTGGCTGCCTGCAGGGGTTTGCAGATTGCTCAAACTGTGGTCAGCACTGCTGCCTTGCTGGAGCACCCCGTGAATGCTGCACAAGCTCTGGGCAGTGGTGCTCTGGGGAAATAGCTTAGTGTGGTGCCCCACTGCTGAGCTGGGGGGAGAGCAGAGTCCCGTGGCCCCTGTGCCTCCCACTTTCTTAGCTCTCATTTTCCTCTAAAGTGTGTAAAAAGCTGTGCACATGCATACATGCATAGCAGAGGGGTGGTGGAAAGTCGTTCTGGTCAGAAAGGCTGAAAGGGAACTGAAGGGAACTGAAAAAGCTGGAGAAATGCCAGCGAAGCACTGAGAAGGGAACAGCATCATCACTCTAGAAGCAGGAGATGAACCCCAAGGAGAAAGATATGAGAAGCAAACCACATGCAAGTCTGCAACAGCAGAGGCGAAAACACAGAGCAGATGGAAAACTTGCTAAAGCCAGAGATGCCATTAGCAAAGCTTTCCCACAGCATTTGTGGCAGGAAAGCCAGGGGAACAGTGGTTGGTGGCAGTCCCAGCAGCTCAGTCCTATCCTTAGGCTCCTCAAATCCCAGGCAGTATGCCAACTCAGGGCATGCAGCACTGTTCCAGGTTATTTTGAGAATCAATGACACAAGGACTAAGTTTCAGTTTCACATTCAGAGCTGTTTCTTGGAATTCATTTGTTTTGGCTGAAGGGCGTGTCTAAGGCAGCAGTGGCATGCTCTGCCCATTTTGGTAAGTCACACAGTCCGTCAGGCAGAGATTTGAGGCTGGATTTGTAAGTCATCTGATTTCCAGTAAATCACATATTTCCCTAGGAAGAGTTTTAGGACGGGATGTACTGAAGCTACTGGCACTGTGCTGCTGGTACAGAGCAGTCTTTGCCACTTTCCAGGAGTATAGACACTGCCAAGACCCCCTCACCTGCCTGCTCAAGAGCTGTCTCAGACCCAGGGATCTCCCAAACATCTTTTTGGGGTGTAAAAGAGCTCCCTAGCCTACCCTCCCACTACGTTCAGGAGGGTTTAAGCAGAAAAAAAGCAAATGCTGGTCACACTTAGTGTCAGAGGGTCACTTTGTGGATGCAGCATCCTGTTTGGGCCAGTCTCTTCCCAGAATAGGACAATAAAAGTTTCATCCTGCACCCACCACAGTGTTTTAGCCCAGCTTTCCCAGGACATACCCACAAAATACACAAGGTTTGGTTTAAATGAAGAATCTTTAATTTTATATGGTACTATTTGAGACATTTTTCTCCAGAGTGGATAACATCAGGGGATGCTGGTACACACTGATCCTGCTGAGTGGGCTCCTGGTCTGCCAAGCCTGGTGAGAGTGATACAGTTCTCCTTCCTTTCAGCCTGCCCGAATGAAGGTGTTGTGGCCAGTCCTGTGAGGAACCAGTAGTCCATTGGTGCCCAGCCAGCAGAGGAGTAGGAATCCCAGATGGACTGGGTGTCCTTTGGCTCACCTGGTGGCTTTCCAGTCACTGGGCAGGGAGTCAACCTTCTCCCGCAGCAGCCAAGAGGTCTGCAGTACCTCGTCCCCGTTGTCCCCAGTAAAGCACTGGCCCACGAAGACAGCTGTGGAGTCTGGAACAGTGCTGGCTCTTAGCACCCCAGCAGGACCCCAGCTGATTTTGGGGCTTCACAAACACTAGTGAGTGGACTTAATGCTCATGAAGCCCAAGTGTATCCTGATGTTTGCAGGGAAATGCTGCATGGCAGAGATGTTACCAAAGCAACTCTTGGTGCCATCTCACCCAAACACCCACAAAGAGGTGCCGTGCTGCCTGCAGACACCATCCACATTGGATGGGATCAGGGAAGGACAGATGGGGGACAGGAGAGAGAGCACAGGGATTGGAAGGGACATTTGGGACCTGCATGAGCTCCCCTCCCCATGCCACTGCCCCATCCACAAGCAGCCATAGCTGCAGCTACAGACCTGAAAACTTTTTCCAGTTGACAGTGAAGCCGAAGGTGCATTGCCCATCCTTGTCCAGGTGCTGGGAGCCAACAAGGGGGGATGGCTGGATGGGTTTGTCAGCACTTGACACAGCAGTGTGGTACTCGCCAGAGAAGTTGCCCTCACTGTCGACCTCGAGCACGTGCATCCTGGAGCCCAGATCGTTCTCCCACCAGCCGGTCAGGTCGCACGGCTGGGGACAGGCAGATGTGTCCAGGGGGCTTCCCGCACACAGCCCCTGCCCCGCAGGCTGTGCCCCCTGTCCATACCTCCCAGTGCCCACGGGATGTTGTCACTCACCTTGCCGCTCCCTGTGGGGCGTTTTTGCCAGCGGCCCAGCCACTGCTTGCTGTTGTTTGCCTCCTTCTCACTGGCCTTTTTCCCCCTTGGCATCTCAGCTTCCTGGCAGAGGAGCTTGGAAAATTAAAAAAACACGGGTCAAGCTGTGGACAGTGGCACTGCACGGTGTCTCCGAAGCCCCATGAGTGACAGGGCACCTATTTTTAAAAGACATGACTCAAAGTTGCTTTCAGCCGTTCCAGGAGGGCCAAAAGCTGAAATAAGCCAAGCAAAGGGGAGAGGTGAAGAGGAAAAGCTAAAGATGGGAGCCATGGACTGGCAGGAACACAGGCTACATCCCATGCTGTAGCCCTGCCAAGTGAGCTGTGTGAGCCCAGGGCTCATCTGTCCATGCCTGTGGGGAGATGTGCAGTGCTCAGAACCCCTGTGTGGCTCAACTGGGGAGTCCACTGGGATGGGCATCTCCCTTAGGCCCATGATGGGCTCTGTCACAGCCAGAGCCCTGCACACCCCACCTGCAAGGCTCCACTTCCACTTCTAAGCACTGCCTGTCCTCTCCCATACTGCACCTCCCCAGGCAGGGGCAAGTCACACCCCTGGGGCAGGGGCCCCATCCTTCCCCTGCCCAATTCACCTCCATGTCCCTCGGGGAGAAGTGGGGGGTCTGCACATGCATGCCCCCTGCACCAGGGAAGGAATGCCCACGTACATTTCTCTCGGGGACTCAGACAGCCCCGGAACATCCCTTCCCTCCGCGGAGGGCTGGGGCACCGTCGGCAGGGGCACCGTCTGTGTATCCCGATGAGCAGGGATACACATCCTGCTATCGAGGATTCCCCCCACAGATGGGTATTCCGCTCTTGTCCCTCTCTCACAAGCGCTGCGGCTCCCCCATCATATCGCACCACTCCAGCGAGTGTCCCACGCGTGTCCCTCCCCGAGCTCCAGGACCCCCGGATGTGCTTCCACTGAGCCTCTCCAGGGCCCGAGTTTCCCACTCATGTGTCCCAGCAGGAGTTCTCACCTGGCATCCCGCCGCGGCCGCGGCCACGGCAGCCCCGACGGGCAGGGCGAGGACAGAGAGGAAGCGGCGGCTCATCGGGATGCAGCGGCGAGACCGAAAGTCGCTGTGCCAGTGCCGCCTCCGTGTTTTATATCCCGGCTCCTCCGCTGCTTTCCCGGAAAGCCCTGGGGCGGCACTTGCAGGAGAAACGGGGATGGGAATGGGGACGGGGACAGGGACAGGGACGGGGATTGGAGGAGAGGAGGATGTTGAAGATGCGCGGGAATTGGGAACAGGGATGGGGATGGGGACAGGGATGAGGAAC
>VYXB01003032.1:9473-26435 GCA_013397135.1 Pachyramphus minor | reverse complement strand
TTTATGATTCTATGATTCTATTAGAGAACAACAGGAGATTAGGAAAGAAACCAGAACCTCTTTGTGGATGACAGGACTGAACATGCAATATCTAGACCAGTGATTTTTCTACTCATAATTTCAGCTCTGAGAATGGAGATTTTTAAATAAC
This sequence comes from Pachyramphus minor, assembly GCA_013397135.1. NCBI lineage: Eukaryota > Metazoa > Chordata > Aves > Passeriformes > Tyrannidae > Pachyramphus > Pachyramphus minor. The sequence continues at coordinate 26,284 of VYXB01003032.1, read as the reverse complement.
AGATACGGATTTCTGTTTGAGCAAGCTGTTGCCAAAATCAGTTTCTTTGAAAGGATAGTACAGATAGACACACAACATATCGAGAAAAGAAGGAGGGTCCAGCAGTTAGGTCATCAACTAAATAGGAGGATTGTTTTTCAGTTCTGCTTCTTCCACATTTAGTGAGTGACAGGGACAGCATTTCCTCCACATTCTCCCTTTTCAGAATGCTCTAGCTGGCTTTTCCATTTTGTGCGAAACTCCTAGGCGAAGCAATATATTAAGTGCCAACCTGTCTTCATTCAGCTTGCAACTGCTCTGAACCTCATATTTAAGATAGGGACTACCTGAGAGCACATCATCTTTCTTCTTTTCCAAGGGTAAAGGAAAAAAACTATAAAAATCTGAAGAACCTGAGCCAAACAAATTAGATAAAAAAATATGTAGTTACATATATCACAGTTATATACAATTCAAATACTATGTATACAGGAAAAAGGGGGCCCAAACACCACCCCCAAAGGGAAAGGGGAAAGGGGGGGAAAAAAGGCGACAAAAAGAAAACCAATGCAGATATGTAGAATAGGAACCCAGGAACAACCCAATAATGAACTAGTAAAGGGAAATGTTACTACTTTCCTTAAAATAACAGGATCATGCCAACCTGCCGGCAGTGTCCGCCTCCCAAAGCCTTCACGGCCACACTAGGCCTCACTTCGACATGGGCAGAACCAACAACAGAGAACCTACACCTTCGGATCCACTGGAGGAGAAGAGAGGGAGAGGCTTCTCCCCCTTCTTATTTATACCCTGGTAAAAATCGTGTGGAATACTGGGAATATGTCCACTTCCTTGGTTATGACCTAGTTACCAGGAAAAGGACCTGGACCAAACCATCACAGTCCTCAAGTGTGTTGGGATTAAAAAGCAACCGGTCCTGAACAGAATGGCTGTCTTACATATTGGCTGATTTGACTGAAAATTTGTGTAATTAATTTAAAATGAAAACTAGGCTAGAAGCTTAACCACAGAACAGCAGTGGTTATCCTCACAAAGTAACTACTTCTACCACAATTTTTTTTTAAATGGGTGTTCAATTTACTTACAGAGAATTTCTAGTAATTGTAGTGCAGTAGCATTTGCAAGGAACATACAAAACTGAAAGAGCATTGATTTCATTGGCAGTCCTGGATATCACTACATTGAATTTGATGCTTGAACCACAACATAATTACACAGGTTTTTCAGATAGATCCTCTTAATTTTATATGCTTTCGTCAATCTAAATCAATTTAGCACACTGCCTCTAGAGCCCTTGAAAACACCAAGGCTCTTGGAGGCAGTTTCTGTGACAAAAGCCAAAAACTTCTAGGCAAGTTTCCTAAGCAGCAAATCCCGTGGAGCATTTTCACTCTACTTTTAATAACAAGCCAGGACTGATTGCTCAATTCTCCCACCTAAAATGTACTGCAGTTACTTCCTTATCAAATGAAATGTAAAACATGAGATGTGTTACTTGGTCTGCAGGAGAGGTTCCAATTTTCTTATGGACAAGGCAAAGAAAATCATAGACTGTTAAGGAGTTGGAATGGACCTTAAGGATCATCTAGTCCCAACCTCCCCTATCATAGGTAGGGATATCTCCCACTAGACCAGGCTGCTGAAGGCTTTATCCAACCTGATTTTAACACTGCCAGGATTGGGACATCCACAACCTCTCTGGTCAGCCTGTTCCAGTGCCTAACCAGCCCTACAGTAAAAAAATCTTCCTAATATCTATCGAGGGTACAGCTATGAACCCCCTAAAGTGAGACCATGAAAAGATCCACTTTGCATAGAAATCACACAACGTGAAGACAAAATGAATGCCTTTCTTGAAGGATGGGCTAGCTTTTATGTGGTAGGGCATGGAATGCATGGAATTTGGGAGGAATCGTGCCAGGGGAATGTCTACACATAGGAATTGTGCTGAAATATATCCAAATCTGCGTAAGGGAAGATACAAAAATAAGGGAAAGTTATAAATTTTAACTAACAAGAGCCAATAGGCAAAGGGTTTAAAATCAGCGAATAGGAAAGTGGCTAATACTAGCTTAAACTGCAGATTACATACAAAGTAAGATTTTTTCCAAAGCATTTTTAATAAACACAACATTTTATAATATGAAAAGGCAGTCTCTGAGGTAGGAAGTTATTTGTTGTCCAGTAGTCCAGCTGTATATTAAAGCCGTCTTTTCTTCAGTTCTCTTTCTCTTCCGATGTTCTTTTCCACCAGATACAGACGTCCTGTGGAGAATTCCCAACAAATATCTGGTCTAAATTTCCCCTCTTTCCTCCCCTGTATCCATTACACCTTAGCCTATCAGTCCAGTTCTTGATGAACAGTGCCTCTCCATTTTCTCTGTAGGCCCTCTTCATATATTGGAAGGTTTATATGAAGTCTCTATGAAACTTTCTCTTCTGTAGGCTGAATAGCCTAAATTTTATCAGGCCGTCTTTGCGGGGGCGTTCTCTTAGCAACTCCATTTCTCCATTTCTCTTAGCAACTTCATTAACTTATTCTCTTGGCCCTCATTTGCACGAAAGCCAAACTGTCTGCGTGCCCTCTGACTCAGTTGACACAGCAGCTCTGTCTGTGGCAGGTAAAAAGAGACCAACTCTGCAGTCACCGTATCCACATGGAAAAGAGTTTGTCAGTAACTTTTCTCCTTATCAGCTAGCTACTGTAAGGAACATAAATTAGCAGAAAGGTTTTTGAGACTGACATGCTTTTTGTGGCTGGAGTTTTCTGTTGTTAGCAAAAGAGCACTGTGGTCTGCCAGCAACACTGTAAGCTGCAGCGCTGCAAGCTGCAGCACTGCCAGGATTTCTGACATAAACCTCAGAGGTATATTCACCCTTATGTAATAACATTCATCACAAAGGATCCCAAAGTGATTTGAAACTACAAGAGATATATTCAGACACTAATTCATCACTAGGGCTCCTTCAGGACACAGCCATCCCAACACATAATGTCAGCTTCTCCATTCTTTTATAGTAGGATCTTCCTTTTAGCTTTTTAAAACATAGAGTGGGTGGTGTCTCTGATCAACCCTTACCTGTGGGGCTAGTCCAATTTAAAATAGAAATAGGAAATAACAGTAATATTGACTCAGTTCCTTACAAGTGCTTCTTTACAGCATAAGCACTTGCCACTGCTTTGAGACCAACCTAGTACAATCCCCTGAGTTGCTGAAATCTGATGGAACCCTCACCACAAGTTCTTGAGGACCTGCAAAATCCTGAACTACCAAAATTCTCATAAGTCCAAGGCAGCTCAAATTACTGAATTACAGAATCACAGAACTGCAGAATATACCGAATTGGAAGGGATCCACAACTGCAACTCTTAGCCCTGCACAGGACCATATCCAAGAGTCACACCAGGTATCTCAGAGTATCATCCAAATGCTTCCTGAACTCTGAAAGGGTTGATGCTGTGACCACTTTCCTGGGGAACCTCTTCTGGTACCCAGCCACCCTCTGGAAGAAGAACCTGTTTCTAATATCTCACCTAAACCTCTCCTGACACAGCTTCAGGCCATTCCGTTGGGTCCTGTCACTGGTCACCACGGAGAAGAGATCAGTGTCTGCCCCTCCTCTTCCCCTCACAAGGAAGCTATAGACTGCAATGAGGTCTCCCTTCAGTATCCTCTTATCCAGGCTGAGCAGTCCAAGTAACTTTAGCCGCTCCACATATGGCTGTGCTTCAGAGCCGTTCACCTTCTTTTTTGCCCTCCTTTGGACACTCTCTAATACTATCTTTCACATATTGCAGTGCCCAAAACTGCACACAGTATTCAAGGTGAGGCCACCCCAGTGCAGAGCAGAGCATGACAATCCCCTCCCTCAACCAGCTGGCGATGCCTGATCCAATTTTGCCTGATGCACCTTTGCTTTTACACCAGGACATGTTTGGTCCTCCTGGCTGCAAAGGCACATGCCACTGACCAGGAGCCTCAGGCCCCTTTCCACGGCACTGCTCTCCAGTCTTTTTTTCTCCAGTCTGTATGTACATCCAGATGCAGAATCTGGCAGTTTTCCACTTCCTGAGCATTTTTATGACTATTTGTCGTTGCACAGTACATATACATACCTGAATATTATCTTAAGAACTTGCGCTACGGTCAGCAATTGAACACTATGAGAAATAAATAATCTGGTTTTATTATAAGTAGTTGGTGAACTTTGTGGTGGGAAGTATAAGAAATGTTATAAATAAATGAACTTGGTGGTAGGACGGAAGGGAGCTTTAGGCATACCGTGGAGACTGTAAGGTGAAGGGTCCTACCTAAGACCTGATGCCAGGGAAACCTTTGGGTTTCACAAGGAAGCTATAGACTGCAATGAGGTCTCCCTTCAGCATCCTCTTATCCAGGCTGAGCAGACCAAGTGACTTTAGCCGCTCCACATATGGCTGTGCCTCAGATCCAGGTTCTTTTTAATAGATCCCTTGGGGTAGATTAGAGTGAGGTGACACTGAATGACCAGTTTGCAAATATAGAGATTGTAGGGTTTGTTTTAGAACAATTTGGTTGCAAAGGAGAACAGATATGTAGCTGTTCTGGATGTAGAGTAATATAGCAATACAGAAGCATAGAGAAAACACTTAAGAAAATCTATAAGGAAAAGAAGGAGAAAGAAAGGAAAAAAATAGAAAAATATATATAGGTACCACATGTTGGATCCAGCAATGAGACTTGCTAGTTGCAATTTCGGTATTGGTTGGTTGAAGTGATGATCACAGTCATGCAGAAGTGCTGTTTGCAGTCTTGTTGAAGTGATGGTCTTGACCCGTGAGGGGTGGGGGAAGGCTCAGGGTGGTCAGGGAAGAAGCCTATGTGTATTGAGGGAAGACTCGAAGTTTTTATTATATATCATTAGCCCCCAGGGCAGGGAGTTTTACAATGCATGATATAATACTCGATAGCAGGACGGCTTTGACACCAAGACATTACAGCTGCCTATTACCTCAGTGCAGTTGACTCCATTATGGCCCCTTATGGCTCATCAGCAGAGATGAGTACCACCAGGCCACGAATTCTCTTGTGCTACCCCAGAGGGGAGTTATGGAAGCTGAGTCATTTGTATAAGGAAAAAGAAACGCTACCCCACCCTGCAGAATTTTCCTCTTTCCATATCTTGTTTAATACCCAGCTTGTAGCCTGGGTTGTGTATACACACCTGCCACATCCACTGTCCACGTTTTTAGCAAAGCACTCTGTTGAGTGTTCAAGCCTTTGTCATTAACAGTCTAGCCTCTCACAGGAGAGGAAGAGTGTGCGAACGAATCTGGGGGCTATGCCGTCTTCCCAGGTTTGTTTACTTCTTCTTAAACCTGAGATGATTAGACAATAGTGCCACTTTCATCTCATCTCAAGTTCCTCTCAGGTGGCTTATCTCACAGTCCAATTCCCTGAAATCCAGGAGACATATTTGGATGGGGAGTGGACATCTGTGATCTTAACAATATTTAACGTATTAACATTTTCAGTCTCTCTCAGCCATTCACTTTCTCCCTCCCCAGTAGGACTGGGGAGCGAACCAGAAGGATAAAAGCTACAAGACTTCTTGGTTGAGATAATGACAGTTTAACAGAGAAAGCAAAAACCCTGCATACAAGCAAAACCGAGGAATTAATTCACTTTTCTCATGGGCAGGCAGGTGTTAAGCCATCTCCAGGAGAGGAGGGGCCTCTCACATGTGATGGTTACTTGGGAAAACAAACACTATCCCTCCTCGCTTCTTTCTTCTTCTCCCCAGCTTTATATACTGAGCATGATGTCATATGGTACGGAATATCCCAATAGTCAGTTGGTGTTACCTGTCCTGGTCTGTGTCCTCCCAGTTTCCTATGCACTCCCAGCTTCTTTGACAGTATAGTAGTACGAAAAGCAAAAAAGGTCTTAGCTCTGTGTAACCACTGTTTAGCAATAGTGAAAACACCTCTATTATCAACCCTGTGTTCAGCACAAATCCAAAACATAGTCCCATACCAGCACTGCAAAGAAAACAAACTCTGCCCCAGCCAACACCAGCACACCTTGAAATAGTTTGTATGAACAGTATCTCTCTCGCTCCCTTCTGCTGCAAATAGTTTAACTGTATCAAGTATTTTGCAAACCATTTCTCATTGCTGCTTGGAATGAGTAGTAGCAGCTATCTTCATTATGGCATGCTTCAGAATAAGGAGAAAAGATCATACAATTGCAAGGGTGGGAGAAACTTCCTGAAAATTAGTATCCATAAATGCTCCTTATAGTGAGAAAAGGTTACAAAATTGTTGAATAACATGAACATTGGAGTTTTCTTCACTCAGAACAGGAAATGGCTGCTGTAAAAATTACCAAATTAACTAGCAACCTGATGTACTTTAAAATACAGTCCAGCAAATGTGAAACATGGGAAAAAACCCCTTAATATACAAATTAAACCTGGTATGATATGCCTCCTAGGACTGATGGAAAGCTATCTTGGCATAAATAACAAGACAAAGAGAGTTCCAGTCTCCACACATAATCTCTTTCTAGAAAGAAAGCCATAATACCCAAAGGATAAAAACCATTAAGAATTATAATTTAGAATTGCTAATGAAAGTAATTACAGACAGATCAAAAGCCCATTGGCACTCTGTTAGAATTGCAGTCAGTTTGATTATCTCAGGGTTCTAGGGTCTTAAAATGAGAATATCATCATACCATAGCCATACTCTAAACAAGAAGAGAAAACTGTAACCTGCCACAGCTTAATAGCAACAAGGACGTTAATGTTCTTCATCAAGAAAGAACCAATCTAACACACCATTTAGAAGGAAGTTCTGTCCTATCAGCTCTGACACTGGTGTTTGATGGACAGTTATTTTATATTTGGGTAGAACAAGGGGAACACCATTACCAGGTATCTGGCTCTAAATTTATGGCAGTCAATTAAACAACAAGAAAACTAGTGTTAAGTGAACAAATTCATTTACAGTACACTATTTCAAGTCATATCATCTGAGAACAGAACAAACTTAAAAAGCTGGTATTAAAGCCAGTATAAAAATCAGCACAGAACAGGAATTCCTGGTGGTTTCTCCTACCAATAGCTTAAGAAAAAACTGCACCAGTTCAGGATGATTTGAGCGTTGTGATTTCTTTGTCTTTCAGAATTACAGGAGATCAATCACAACCTTAAAAAAATACTCTAGCAGATTATCTCGGGGGCGGGGGAACCTGAAATGTTCGAAACTTTTTATTTCCAGAACATTTATGGAAATGACATATGACATGTGATTCTTAAATTTCAGAACCAAATCAGTTGAAAACTAGAACACTGACTTTTTGAAGCTTGCTTTCCTAAGAAGTGATATTTCTGCACTTGTGCTGTTTGTTCATCTCTGTTGAAAACAGAAGAAGAGATTTCTCTTGTTGTGTATAAAAAATAATTACTCAAAAGGTATTATAAGAGAAAATAAAAATTAATCTTTCCTAACATGATTTTTGCAGAATGAAAACTGTGCAAAATCTGATGCTTTACAGAAAAGCTCATGATAAATCAGTGCCCTCTGATAAAACCTTTTTGCTTGATAAATAAAATTGGTTCCACCTGCCACATACAATCTCAGCAATTTGTTGCTAGTAGATATATCATAGAATAAAATAAATTTTTTTCACATAAACGTTCATAAGCTACACTGAAAAGGATTTAACTTCATTGCCCTAACCCAAGAAATAAAATAAAAGATATCTGAAAAAGTTTAATGAGACTGACCTGTTTGCTAATGAGAAAGACCAAGCTCCTCTCTCTAAGCAATTGTAAATCAGAAATTAAGAGGCTTCAATTGAGGAAATATGGAGAAAGAAAAGATAACAGCCTTTTATTAAAGGAGATAAATGTATAGGCAGCACAATAAAAGAACAGAAAAAACCTTGTAGTATTGCAGGAAGACTACTGAGAAGAATTATGGGAGATGTAGTCCCCCAAGTACTCAACTTAGCATGGTCACTGGATGTGCTCAAGAGTGATTGGTCGGGAAATTCACATGTTCCGTAGTGATGTATCACCACTTGTATTCAGTATATGAACCCCTGCTGTTGTTCAAATAAACTATTTTGCTAGTCGACTTCCAACTGCGTTGTCTGTGAAGCCAGTGCTGAAAAAAACCAAACAACAATCCTGCACCCAAGGTTCCCAGTTCAGTACTAAAAACAGTTAATTACTTTTCACCTTCTGGCGCAATCCTAACCATGATCAGTAGGGAGCGCTGTTGGATCTCTGGAGGAGTAGAGCCTGCAGTTGCTCTGCGTTGGTCAGCAGGGGGTGCTGTTGGGCTCTAGGAGTTGCCATGTGGGGGCCTCAGTGCACAGGAGAAGCTGAAATGGAAATTCCCCCCTCCACTACCGAAAGGGGAAGGAGAAAAGGGGAAAGGGGGTTCTTTCCTATGGACTCACACTGTTGACGGCTGGCTCTGGTTGGGATACCCATCAATGGGTACAAGCTGCTGCCAAACATGGGAATGGAGGAGGGAAGGGGCGGTCTCTTCCCTCAAAGGTTCCTTTGTAGATTGCCCTGGCTTCTCTGATGAAATCTGAGGTAGGTCCCGGGCCGTGAGTGGAACAGGGCACGAGAGAACGGAGGCAGAGAAGGGCCAAAGGCAGCCAGACGACCCAGTCAAAACCAAAATGAATTCCAGACTCCCTCCCCACTCTACACACACACACTTTCCCTGAGTCAGGGCAAAAGTAAAGTGAGGATGCCATTTCCCAAGGAGAAAAAAACATACCTCTCCCCCCACAGTCTTCTAAGGCCCATTAACTTGGAATGTGGAACTGCTGACTAGTTCTTTTTGTCTGTGAATCCCCCTCCCCTTCCTCATTCAACACCTTTCTTTCACAGTACTGTAGGGAAAAAAAATATTCCAAGCTGGTTTTTTTATAACAAATAAACATATGACAAGATGTCACAAACAGAATCACCAAATCATTTAGGCTGGAAAAAAATCTCCAAGATGATGAGTATAACCTCTGACTGATCACCACCTTTCAACTAGACCATAGTACTAGGAGCCACATCCAGTCATTTCTTGAACACCTCAAGGGATGGTGACTCCAACACCTCCNACAGTCTTCTAAGGCCCATTAACTTGGAATGTGGAACTGCTGACTAGTTCTTTTTGTCTGTGAATCCCCCTCCCCTTCCTCATTCAACACCTTTCTTTCACAGTACTGTAGGGAAAAAAAATATTCCAAGCTGGTTTTTTTATAACAAATAAACATATGACAAGATGTCACAAACAGAATCACCAAATCATTTAGGCTGGAAAAAAATCTCCAAGATGATGAGTATAACCTCTGACTGATCACCACCTTTCAACTAGACCATAGTACTAGGAGCCACATCCAGTCATTTCTTGAACACCTCAAGGGATGGTGACTCCAACACCTCCCTTGGCAGACTGTCCCAGTATTTGACAGCCCTTTCCATGAAGAAATTCTTCCTGATGTCCACCCTGAACCTCCCTTACACAGCTTGAGGCCTCTCATCCTGTCACTAGTTGCCTGAGAAAAGAGACCAACCCCCACGTAGCTACAACCTCCTTTCAGGTAGTTACAGAGAGTGATAAAGGTCTCCCCTCAGCCTCCTTTTCTTCAGGATAAACAAACCCAAATCCCTCACTCTCTCCTCATGGCACTTACTCTCTGGATGGTTCCCCAGCTCTGTTGCCCTCTTCTGGACACACTCCAGCACCTCGATGTCTCTCTTGCAGTGAGGGGCCGAGAACTGGACACAGGACTCAAGGTGCGGCCTCACCACTGCCAAGTAAAGCTGGACAATCACTGCCCTAGTCCTGCTGGCCACACTATTTTTGATACAAGCCAGTATACCATTTACCTTCTTGGATACCTGGGCATACTGCTGGCTCATTTCAGCTGCTGTCTACCAGCACTCCGAGGTCGTTGTCACTGTGCCACTTTCCAGTCACTCTTCCCCCAGCCTTTAGCACTGCTTGAGGTTGTGACTGAAGGGCAGGACCCAGCACTTGGACTTGTATCTTAAGTAAAAATAAAATATTACTTCGGGTTAATTTATTGTAAAGGCCATACCTTATCATTAGCATTCACATACATAGGTTTTAGGAATTGTACTCCCCAATTCATTCTCCCCACCGAGACTCTCCAAACCACCATGTGCCACTCTCACTTCCCCACTTTCCCCTCCCCCCCTCCACTGAGAAGGATTGGAGAGGACAATTGGAGGCAAAAAAGGCAGAGATCATGGGTTGAAATAAGAACAAATTACCAGAAATAGCAATGGGATAAGAAAACAAAGAGTAACAGCAACAATACTAATGACAGAGGGTGTAAGAAAAGAAACTATTCACATGGGAAAAAAACCCAGCCAATAATAGACAATACCAGACAAACCAAAAAACCAAAAACCACAGGCAGGTGGCCAAGCAGCAGCAAGGCAAACCTTGGAGCTTTCCTCAACCCACTCCTAGCTGCATCCAGGCAACCAGAAAAAGTGTGGGGTTTCCCAGGGGAGAAAAGGAAAAAAAAGTTCTTTGCCCTTCCCCCAGAGACCAATCAAAGCCATCATCTTGGAATGCTACCTGGCCAGCCAGTTCTTTTGTGTTGGTACCCCCTAGACAAGCCAAGCCTCCTTCCCTCAGAGGGGTAAGGGGAAGGGAGAAAAATTCTAAACTAAGTTCCATTTTTTTCATTAAACCTATGACAAACAGCTCTCCAACATTTCAATTTCAGTTATGTTTAGGTGTTGTCAGAAGTTTTGCAGATAGGATCCCACAGGATGACTTCAGTATCCATAAAATGCTGACAGCTACCAAAGATCAGGGTTTGGTCAACAGTGTAGAAGGAAATAAAGAAGCTGAGACAGAGGGAGACCAGCTACTGTTTCTTCCAAATAATATCCAGGAACGCTTCCCTATCCTGCAAGCTGCTGTCTCACTTAGCGGGTGCCTTCCTAGCCCTGCCCCATGAGAGGGAGAATTCTGCCTTCCTCCCTTCCATGCTCTCATGTCATCATTGCTTGCCTGTAAAGCAAGCCCCGTTCTCAAACTCACAGTGACAGAAGGTAGAATGAGGAAATCCATAAGCATAAGTAAAAGCTAAATGGAGCAGCATTTTCAAAGAGTGGATGTCACCCATTCTTGCAGTCTTAATAGTAAAGTTCTACAGCCAAATTTCTCTGCAGTCTTAGTAATAACATAAGCTCAGAATAAAGAGGATATATTCCTTCTTTTTTATCTTTAATAAAAATATAAGGAAAATAGCAGAAAGCACATATTGGACTTTCCTACTTGAGCATATCATATTGACTCCGAAGAGTCACTTCCAGGCTTTGGATCGCTGCATCCACCACCACCTTTTGGTGCCTCTGGAGCTACTAAATGACAGGTCACAACAGGAGACCATGGCACCCCAAATGCTGAGGAGAAATGGAAGGGATGAAAGATGTACTTTTCCTATGGAATCCCTCTGGCCACCTCCCTTTCCCCGTTCCCCAGCTATTGTTCCCAGCCATTCCTTATCCCTATCCATGCCCCTTTCCAGACACTTTGTTCCAGCCAGCATTCAATGTCACTTTCCACTTCCACTTCATGCTCCCTGCCCACCTGGGCATTTTCTCTCCTCCACAGCCTCCATATAACACCAGAGTCTCATAAATAAGTCTATAGAAAGAACTACGATACAAAAATTTGCTGTTCTTCTTGTTCTTGCCTGGAATAGTTAAGGTATTTTTGGCCCTTGGCTGGAGCATGTTCATTTGTTTTTTAAGGATAGCACTCGTATCCTAATTCTGTAATACTTTTATTCTAGTTTTTAGAGGGTACATTTGTAACAGTTTGTTTCTAAATGGAAGCATCATTAAGCTAGTCTTAGCTATAAATAAGCCACATTTAATTTCTTTATATAGATCTTTAAACTGCCCTCTGGTCTTTAACGATCAAGATAAATTTAGGTTTGTTACATATGTGAGACCATTTGAAACTTAAGTGACACTTATATTTAACCTTTTATACTTAAATATTTGCTAGAGGTCTAAGTCATACATGTTTCTCGTCTCCTTTCCGCCATGAATGTTGACTTGTAAGGGTCAAATACTTGCTTTCCAAGAAGATTGTTTGGTATACATTTGTAGTCATGCATGTAATGTATTCACTTTATATTTTAATGGATAACAAACATGAAACAGGAAGAACACTGAAAAAGCAAATTTGCCTAAAGACATAATGCGTACTTACGGAAATACCTTCCCCTATAATCATCTGTTGGTGGTATTTTTTTTCAGGACATTTTCACTTCAGGTCTCCAAGAACTCCACAAATAGTAATTATTCATAATGGAGGAAAAGATTCTTGTAAAAATACTGTATGACAGTACATCACAAAGATTCTAGGTAGGCACTGCACACTGAGCATGCTCAAGTTTTAAAAGTCCTACAAAGCTAAAGGAACAGTTATTAGAAACAATGGGACAAAGTATTATGTATTTATGGAGGCAATAGATGTCAAAGAACCATCATCACAATAAAGTTCAAATTATTCTTAAAGCTCCCCATCAAGAGCCAACCTGAAGTGCTGAGGGATGTTTCTTCACCAGCAGTCACCTATGAAGCACTAATATCCGCATGTGTACTGGCCACCAGGTGTCAGTTTAAATGCCCTGTACACTTCAAAGTACCCTGACAGTAATCTCTGTCACCTTGCCTGTCCAAGCAGCTGAGCTAGAGTATACCTGAAGGCTGTGAAAGAAAGTTTCTTCATGACAGCTTCGTGACTTCCTTCATGACAGCTCTTTAGTTTTCATTCCAGACTGAACAAAACTCAAACCACAACAGAAGCTCTGGGTTCTGAGTGTGACATTCACATTGAGTTTTGAAACTCCTGTGGCCAAAATTACTCAGGAGCTGTACTGATAGTATTTCTGGAACCAGGTGGACGCTGACTTTCCCTAATCAAAACAAAATTCCAAATTTACACAGAAAAAAAGAAAATGTACAGTGTTTCAATTAAAAATAAGATCCTCACAGAAACAAACAAACCAAAAACCAAAAGCCACAAAACCCAAGCAAACAACAACAAAAAAACCTCCAACCACAGCAGTGTGTGGATCTCCAACTGTGTGTTAGGGCTTTTGTTATTTAATGTCCCGAATGTAAGACTAAGGGTAAGTGCCAGAGTATAGCTAGTGTGCCTACTAGGTTTGCAACCTCATTGCTACAGGCAGCAAAAGTTCATGATGTTGTACACTTCTCACAGCTCCATTAGGCCTTCAAAATCAGCCCTGATGTTCTTGCAACCTTTCATCACAGTAGCAGTCAAAGGTTAAAGGTCATGTTGACAGTTCCGGAGATCTGAAACTCCCTAGCATAAGAACAGCTGTCAAACCTGCCAAACCTACAGAGTAGAATTCTCTCTTTTATCCTTTCAAATGCTAACCCATGTCATGCCAGAGTCTTTGTATGGTTTGCAGCAGATTGAGGATCAGTCCCAAATCTGCACTACTTATGATTATGGTGGACAACTTTGTTCTGCCTCTTGTCTCCACTTTTTGAAGAGACTTTTACCCCAAAAAACACTCATGGGAACTGTGATTCTGGAAAGTTTTTGCCATTGACTCCTTTGAGGATGAAGAGAAGCCTGTAAGGGGGGGTTTAGTCTTTTACCTTTCCTGTATTATTCCTCTGCAGAAAGATTTGCCACAATCAATTTACATCTAATTATGTCTCTGTCATTCTGATTAGTCACTTTTTATGATACCAGTAGCTCAAAAAACTACCTGAGGCATAGCAAAACTGATCTGATTTAGTTATCTTTCATATCAGAGTCTGGTAGTAGGCTGTTAAATCAATTACAATCTATGTCAATCTATGTAGCTTTCTCCATCACTAAGATGGACATTTTACAGTGCAAATCAAATGCAGTCCCAGCTCTGCCCTTGAGTCCTTCTCAGGGAGATGCTGACAACATCTTTGTTTTAAACACTGGCCCTTAAGTTTACAGGCTCTGCAGACATGCAGACTTTCCCTGTGTGTCAAGTAAGGCCTTTGACAAACATCAGTATAGCTGTAGTGGTTCAGAGCCCTATTTTCCCTTTAGTTTACTGCTAATTCTACCTGTTACCTTTTGATGGAATACCTGTTATAAAAACTGTGCTCTTGTGTTTAGGAATGGTAGTTTCCAACTCAGTGCCCCCATCAAGACTTTCCTAAACACAATGCTCTGTCACTCTTCCCTTTTCCTCCCACTCCCAGCTACAGAGAGATGGAGTTGAGAATTTGAGGCAAAAAAAGATGAAGATCACAGATAAGAGATGAAGATCAGAGATAAGAACTTACTGAACACAGCAACGAGATAAGAAAATGAACAGTAACAGAGACAATATTAACCACAGAAGTATGAAAAAGAGACAGTGTTCACACACAAAGATTCTCACTGTGGACTTGGGTGACTATAAACAATGGCAGATGTGGAGCTTCCCCTTCCCATCCCATTTTCTCAACCAGAAACGTCACCTTTTTTCTCCAGAGCCAGAGGGTCCCTTACCCCTGCCCCATCAATGACATGAGGTGGTACCAAATAACCTCCTGGTCATGTCCCCTCAGTGTTGTGAGTTTAACAGCCCCCCTGGGCTGAAATAGTGAGATCTAGGTAGGTGTCCGGAGCAAAGCCAATCAAAAGTTTTGGTAACGCCTCTGCTAATGACATATTTAAGAAAACGGAGGAGAAGGGGGATTGCATAGAACGAATTAAGTAGCCATGTGAGGAGGGAGGCAGCAAGCCCCCTCTCCCCCAACCCTGGGCTGGGAGCAGGTGTAGGTAGCACTGACGCCCCCTTGGATGGGATGTGTAACAGGGTGGAGAAAAAACTCCAGAGGGAAACTGCACACCTGAAACATGCTGCAGAAGGCATTCCAGCCCAGTGGAGAGTAGAGCAGGACTTGAGATAACAAACAGCTCCAAGGTCAAGGTAGCAAAAGGAGAAAGCAGAGGCATGGGGGGGAACCCCCCACCTCCCTCCCTCCAGCAGGGGAAAGACTGAAAGTTGAAAAACCCCAGTCACCTGTAGAAGATTATCGGGGAGCAAAGACCCCCCAGCAGCTCATGAAGGAGCCTGTGCCGGAGCAGACGAGTGCCTGAGGAGGTTGTGACCCTTCGTGGGAAACCTAAGATGGAGCAGAGTCCTGCTAGAGACCTGTGGCCCATGGAGAGAGAAACCTACACTGAAGCAAGGTGTCCTGGGTAGGACCTTGTAGTCCTAGTGAAGGATCCATGCTGGGGCAGCTCAATTGTGACCCCAAAGGATGACAGAGTTATGGAAGAACTGTTTTCCTGGGTGAACCCACAAGGAGAGGTCTAATTAAGACCCAATTGTGGGAAGAGACCCCACAGGAACAGGGGAAAGGACTCAAAGCCATTCCCTGTAGCCTGTGGTGAAGTCTATGNAGAAAGAAAGAAATCTCCAGCTACAACACATTGAAACTGTCGTCCTAAAGATAACAGAGGAGAAACTTTACAGTGTTGCAGAATTGTTTCAGAAAGAAGAAATTTTCTCCTCCTGGACTGATACACAGGAGAGAGATGCGTTTGTAAATACTTAACATTTTCTTCATAAGATAAGAAAGCTTAATTAGAATTGCTGTATATATATTATTCCTTAGTCTTTATCTTGCTAGTAACAAATCTTAATTTTATTTCCCCACATCAAACCTCTCTTTTTTCTGTGTAAAACCTCTCTCAACTTGCATCAATTTTGTGGAGGGGACAGTTTGAAAAAAAATTGGTCTCTAGTTAAATCCACGACACTCAGCCGCGCTCCTGCAAAAAATTAACTCTGTCCTGGCCAGAACCAGGGCACACGCAGAACAGATATCACATACATATTTTTATCCTTGCATGTTGGGGGTAAAGGGTGATATCTGCAGTTTAATAACATGCATAACTTAGTCCATATCTTCTGCGCCATTACATGTTAAGATTGATACATAAGAAATCAAGCCCTAAATTTGGAATTATTAGACAACAAAATATTTTTTCCTTAGAAAATTGGTTAGTTCTCCAAAATCATGTCAGGAATGGGGGGTGGGGGAGGGAGGAGTTTGTTCTTGCATCAGTCAAGTTATTGCCTTAATAAAAATTCTCGTTATACTAATATACCCAATGACCTAATGTCCCAATGCAATATTTTCCAGGAAGAAATCTTGATGCTTTGTACATCTTGTCTTTGCAATACAAAGACGAATACAGCAAAAATTGTACAGGCAACAAAAAAATTGACAACATATTTTGAAAATAATGTGTTGAAAAAACCTGAATATTAAGACCAATAAAGAAAAATAAAATAAATGTGAAAATTGTGTGAAAGGTTTTAAAATATCATACATAAAAATAAACTGTGACTCATTGGCCAGTATTTTAAGAAAATTTGGGCAGATTTTCTTCCCTAGGTGCCTGGGTAGCTGAGAGCACATGATTTAAACAGAGGTGGATTAGGAAATTCTCCGCCTGCTGCCACACTTTCTGGCATAAGTTTCTTTACCGTCTAATCCATTAAGGCATTTCTTTTAGGCCATCTGCTTGTCTTAAAATCCTTTCTGCGGTGGTCTCTTATGTAAACTTGTAACTCTTTTCTTCACAGATTCCACATAAATTCCACAAAACAGTTGCATTTTCAGCTGCAAAAAATCAAAGTTTTCTTAGTTTTCATTTGAAATTAAAATAAAAACTTACCTAGTGACTGCCTTTCTATTTAATTTAAGGCTACATAATCACTGTTCATGTCTTT
>VYXB01003016.1:3099-13938 GCA_013397135.1 Pachyramphus minor | reverse complement strand
TCCGCCTTTTTGGGGCATCAATTGCTATTATATGTAGAAGGCTTTCACCTACTCAAAAGCAATGGAAACATTTCAGTTACCTTGAGTGCTAAAAGGCTCTTGTTAATTTCTGCACCTTCCAGTCTCGTCTGCCTGTCTGCACTGGAAGTATCTGCTCCTCTTTCATTGCCAGCCAAATCAATCAGAGAAAATTTGCCATGCAATTTCCCTTTCCTTCTGAGAATAATCTGAAACACTGCATGGCTTCGAGATGAGTGAGCATTTGCAGATGTCTGGCCAGATGTCCTTTAACAAAATGAAAAAAGGAAGGACATATGAACAGGCAAAGGACCATACATGTTAAACACATTACCTACATCAGTTTTTTCAGGGCAGAGTCCTGTTTTTACCATAATAATTCGATGTGCATAGTATAATTATACCTATTTCTCCATTTCTCCAAACAGAAATGGAAGATTAGTAACATTTTACTACCCTCTTAAACACAAGAATAATCAGATCTCCAAAGATTTCAGGCTATCAGAGAGTTTATATGCAAAATGTTGCATGTGGTATTTTTACCTAATCAGGCAGCAGTCTAACACAAGACTGATTTTAAAAATAATAAAGCTGGATCTTAATAAACCCCCAACTTTTATACTTCTATCACTACATATCAAGGCCTTTTAGAACTGAAGAATCTGGCAGTATTCCAGATTATAAATTAAGTGAATTTAGGTTAACAAACTGGTTATATAATGCATGCAATTCACATTCTGTAGAAAAATCAGTTATTTCTCTCTAGCTGAGAAACTCTAAACTATCTTTATTCAAAAGATAGGCAGATTTCTTACTTGCAGCCAACATCATCAGAATACCACCGCATATTAAAAAGCCATCACTATGAAGAGACACAAAAAAAATCTTGTTCCAATTCTTTAATTTAGAGTGAAAAATTGGTGAAAGCTATGGGAGATACCTGCAGCTGTTGCCTATTTCAATAAGCTTGAGAACATCTTCAACACATTTGACTTCCCGCTCCTGCAATCCCACCACCTGGACTTGTTGTTTACCATCTTCTAACACTCTTAATTTTGTCTTCCTGTTCAACAAGTCAAAAACCTTGGGGAGGAGAGGAACAGAACAGTTATAGAGGAGCTTTAAAAGACATTTTTGCTTCAAATCTCATATCAAAATATGCAAAGCATTCCATGCAAAATGCTGCTTTCGCAGGGAGGTTGGACCATATGACCCACTGTGGTCCCTTCCAGCCTGACTGATTCTGTGATTGAAAGAGAAGTGTAAAGAATTATTTCAAATAAAACTTTCAGTACAAGAAAGAAAAAAATCTTTTATGTGACAAGCTCACAATCTGTTCTGTGAAAAAGAAATTCCACCTTCTTCAGAAAAAGATCAGGTACTTACCTTACCACTATAGATCTCAAAAAATGTTGCATATACTTGAAGTTCTACCTTCTTATAGTTTGGCTTCTTTAGCATTAAAAAGACATCTCTAGCTGTGAATACATTTACCAAAAAAAAAAAAAAGTAGTTATGTATTTTCATTTAGTGAAGACTCATTAATGCATAGCAGTCTATTTTATAGCATCTCATATTCTGCAAGTGTAATAGTCAATCAAGTCAATCAAATAAAAAACACTACAGTTTAAACTGCCACATTATATTGGAAGATGCAGAAGACTCCAAAATTGTAAACTGAATCATCATTTATATTTCTTATATTTTTTAAGTTATCTATATATATATTTACCTTACTGTGTAAAATCTGCACATCTAGGAACTATTTTTTATGTTACCAAAGTTCCACTGTAATGCAAAATATGTAGACCCTTATGTTTGTACAACAGGAAGTAAAAATGTATTGATCTCAACTAATGTTATAGTTTCATACTTTTTTTGGGGGGTGAATTTCCCACACCAACAGTCTGCTAGGATAAGACGAACCGTTGTTTTCTGGATCGGAGTCTAATTTTCCCTCATTGAAAAGCTAATTGCATTTCTCAGCAAAAAGTGGGACTCTTGTTTGCCTCTGCCTCTGTCCGAGGCAGTGGGGGAAGGTAGATTTCACTGTGTAACCTTGGCAGCAGCCAGAGAGAAAGGGGTGGGTGTGTGTGGGTGTGTGTGTAAGGGGAAAGGGGAAGGCAGTTTTTGGCTGGGAGGTACTTGCGTTTTGCAGGGCTTTTTACCTTTTTTGGGGGGGAGTCACGTGGTGCGGGCTGGAGTAGTTCGGTCTGGTTTTTGGATCGCTCGCCTAGCTCAGGAGGGTGTGGGGGGTCACTGCTTGCACCTTTTCTTCCCCCTCCTCCCTTCCCGTGTCTGCAGCAGTTTGCATCCATCGACAGAAAGGGTCCCAGCTGGAGCCAAACCTCTACAAGTCAGTCCACGGGAGCCCTTGAGGGAAAAGGCTGCCCTCTCCCCTCCTCCTTTCCTGTGCAGGCAGCAGCTTGCACCCATCGACAAGGGGGTCCCAGCTAGAGCCAGCCTTCGACAGGTTGAATCCACAGGAGCCCTCGAGGGGAGGAACCACCCTTCCCCCTTCTCCCTTCCCGTGCCGGAGGCGGCCCACGCCCTCCGGGAGGTCGACCCAGCTGCCTCTCGCGCTGGTGCCCGTGGGAGCGGCAGCCAACCTGATCCCGACAGCGCCCCCTGCCGGCAGCCAGCGAGTAACTGCATCCTTCGCTTCTCCCGAGGCAAAACAGCTCCCTTTGTTGGTTGAAAGCGAGTCACTGCAGCTCCAGCATTTCGCCAGCGCCCAACAGCGCCACCTGGTGACCATGAGTGAGGCACTGCAGCCCCTGCCTTCCAAGGCACGCCAATGCCCCCTGCTGGGTGTGGTTATAACTGCGCCGAAAGGCACAAATAATTGTTTTTGGTTAAAGTTTCAGTTACGGTATTGTTGCTTGTTCTGTTTTGATACATATATATATATATTTAGTAAAGAGCTGTTATTTCCTTTTCCACACTTTTTCATCTGAAGTATCTTAATTTCAAAGTTATAATAACTTAGAGGGAGGAGTTTGGTTTTTTTCCTATTCCACTACCCTTGGCAGACATTTTTGTCTTGTTAAACTAAGACAACTAATTTTCAAAAAGCTACTAGAAGTATAAAGTCTCACCTGCAAGTGCATATATTCCTTTAGAACAATCTTGGTTTTTTCCTGAAAAGTCACCACCCATAGTCTAAATTAAAAAAAACCAAAAAAGACCAAAAATACACTATAAAGATCATAGAACTGAAACTTACATATTTGTTACTTATTAGAATTAGAAGTGTATCATACATAAAAAGAAGTGTATTGCTGATATGTTGAAGAAATACTTACATGGGTTTTTCCACTGCCTGTTTGTCCATATGCAAAACAAGTGGCCATTCCCCTTTCAAATATGGTCTCTACTAATGGTCGAGCTGTAAACCTTAAATCCAAAAAACAACAGTACTTAAGAAATTTAATTACTTTAAAATCCCACACTACCACAAGGGCACTATAAATTTTAATGCCAGAAGTGACAAAACTGGTTCTGTACTTTGAGAGGGCAAACGACATCTCCACATTAATTCCTGAACTAAAGAGGCTACCAGCTCTAAGGCATTTAAATCTCCTAGACAATTAAAGAAAAGCTACAAGGTGTTTCCCATTTATTTTACAAAAATATTATCTTTCTTCAAACCCTCAGAAAAAAAAATTTCTTTTTTTAGTGATGCAACATGGCACAGTTTATTACATGGAGTTTGGAGCTCCCTAAAGAAGGCACCATTATAAGATACAGAAGTTGGACAGTGCAGCCGATAATAGATTTTGCCAATACAAAAATTCTACTATAGTTTTTTTTCCCTAAATCAGCTTCCAAGATTAAGTTTAGAAGACAGATGGCCAAAAAAACATTGCACGTTTAAATATTTTGAGAACATAGTTACGCTGAGACAAGGCTCAATAAAACTTGTACCCAAGGTCATCAGAATGGAAAAATCCAGTTATACCTTAATTATTATTTGATGTGTCAAAAATATTTTCCCAAGTATAATTTTTACTTAAATAAATATAGCTATTGCTCCTACTTCAGCTGCTTATCACCATTACTTCATTAAAACCTCCAAAAGCAAAGGGTAACTTCATGGAGGGTTACCTCCACCAGGTGATGGAGCTAAGAATCTCTCTTTCTAAACTTTTTCCAGGTGTATGTTTAGTGACAGAAACAAGAATGATTGTTTAGAGAAACATGAGGTGTTACAACATCCTTTCATTCCACTTTGGAACAAACACAACATTACTTATGAAAATAATATGGGCCATTCAGCAACCAAGGGTTATGCAAAAATCTAAGTTTAACTGAACCATCAGTTTTCATCAAAAATGTACCAGGTGATTCCTGACCAGCCTTAGACTTGTTTGCATCCTCCAATTATATACCTTTTTTGTCCTCAAGAGGATATTCCCAATTGTGGTGGGTCTGGGTGAGCCGGAATTGATTTCCCCACGGTAGCCCTCACAGTGCGGTGCTCTGCATTGGTAGCTAGAGGAGTGTTGNTGGAGCCCTGCTTCTCAGGGATGGCCAACCATCGCTGCTCATGGGAAGTAGAGAAAAACTGTGCTATCTTTCGCTTCTGCGTGCGCAAGCTTCGCTTTACTTTTTTGCTTTAAATAAACTGCCTTATCCCAACCCACGAGTTGGTGGGTTTTTTCCCCCATCTTACTCTCTCCCCTGTCTCTCTTCCCCGGGAAGGGGAGTGATAGAGTGGCTGAGTGGGCATCTGGCATCCAGCCAAGGTCAACCCACCACACCAATCAATTTCAGGAAACCTATCCACCTAAGAAGCACATTCCATTATCTCTGCTTAACTGAGTTTGGAGTTATTTATTTTGGTGATTTATAAATCATTGACTTTATTATATGTATTTTAAAATAAGGCAAAATACAAACATATCTAGAAAAGTTATTGTAAAGCATTATACAACTCCAAATGGTACCATGCCAAAACAGTCCAACTTTCCTTCTAGTAGAACCTTTATTTACAATCTTGATCATTCAGAAATATAAACTCTGATTCTCCTTTAAAATTCAAAAGGCATTTCAGTTTTTTAATACTAAAGAAAACTTGCAATTCAGTGTTGTGGCTCAAGAATTAAAAAATACTTAAAATACAGCTTAAGTAAAATAATAATAAAAAATAAGAGTGGTACATTTCTTGAGAACATTTTTTAGTATAGAAATATAATGAGCAATTTTAGCATAGTGAAGAAAACTGAAGTAACTTGTCATACTTTCCCCCCCCCCCCCACTGTGACCCTGATAGTTCTGGTTCGAGCAGGCAATGATACCTATTTTCCTCTGAATTGTGTTATTACAGGAGGCCTTGAAGCAGATTATCCTTCATGTAATAATCATTATTCTGCCATATGAGGGAGAAGAAAAAAGCCTGTACTGCTACACAGACTAGAGATTTATTGTTTCAGTATGAATACAAGCATCTTTCAATATTTTCCCATATTACTATTAATTTATTATGCAACTCATAAAAAATTTGCAGAAGAAACTCAGTACAAAAACATAATAACATTTTATGTCAAAACCAGCCCTCACATTTAAACACTATGCTCACAAAGACAAATAACATGAAGAAGAGAGATTACAAGAACTGGTTGTTAAGCAGGAGGAAAACTATTGCAAGAAGCTGTAAGGAAAAGGCTAGACAGAAAAGCAAAAGTCCTCAAGACAAAGGAAGGACATGGGGTGGAGACCCCTTTGAGCCCTTCCAAGAAATGTCTCAAACACTCTCTCTCTCACCTCCAGTGTTGTTTCACTGCATCTCTAGCCAAGTATTTTTCAAATCTGAGTCACTTTCCTCCTCCTCTTATGTTGGAAAGTCCTAAGGCATACTGATTCTCTACCCAATAAGTGAGCAAGTAGAGCCAGGAAGTGACCTCTCAGCTATAAGTCAGAAGAGGTTTGAGCAGTGCCAAGACAACAGCTGCCTGGGAAAGACCAGAGCTCAACTGCTACCCTATTGAAGATGTTATCTCCCTGTGACAGAGGCACATCTCACCAGATGGATCACTCTCCCACAACTCTTTACTATCAAGAAAGAAAAGATGCTACCAGTAGACAATCATTAGAGACAGAAATTTCCAAGGGCACAGCTTTGCTGTTTAGAAGTTTTTTCATTAGTGTAAACTGACAAAGAAGTTTTTAATTTTGCTACACTTCTCTTATTTATATCAAGCATAAGACACAAGTTTTGATTTTCAAGGCCTTTTAATAATTCTTTTATCCACCGACAGGATGTTAGCATCTAACATCAGTCAGGATATGATGCCAACTTTCACTTCCTAATTGTTGGATTAAAAACAAGAATTAAGATAATTCTCTGTCCCTGCTCCTTAAGACTATAGGAAGCACTTTCTAAGCATAAGGGAAATTATCTTAATCAAATTCCTTTCTAATATCAATATTCCTTGCAAAAATATTCACAATATTTAGACCAAGATTATGACCTGTCATGGTGTCTAACCTTGCCTGCTACTGTATCTAATCCATTTAGCAATTTATACAAGTTAAAAAACTACTTCTAAAGGAGTTTTTTAAAACACTGTGTGCATTATTCTGTTCCAACTGTGGAAGTGAAACAGAAGAATAAAGGAGAAAATGGAGATCTAAATACCTTGGGGTCTCTCTCTCCGTACTCTTTCCCCACCCTCTCCTGATTTGTTTGCCTCCTGAGGAGGCAATACACACTAGAGCCTGGAAAGGTCTTGGAGGAGAACTGAAAGCAGGATTCAGGATAAACAGAGCTAAACTAAAAGTGAACAGGCAAAAGAATTGAGTTAGCAATATGCATATCTGATAACACAGAGAATAGAAGTTCATGACCAAGGTAAGCCCACAGCTATTGACATTGGAGATATATGAGAAAAAACATTCACCAAAGAAACCACATGCACATACCTGTAAACCATTTCATTAGGAGCCGTGTCATCAAAGGCATAATCAAAACGAAAAGTTTGGTTTTCTAGGTACCTTGTTAAATCCACTTTTTGCTTTGGTTCATGTACCATCACAACATCTTTGCTAGGAATTGTTATTACATCAAGGTCTTTCATTGAAGTTTCTATAAAATAAATGAAATACAGATTTTAAAGTAGCAACACATCATTATTTTTTATATATTTTCATTGTTTACACTCTTATAATGTCTCAGATAACACAGCTCCTGCAAGTAACAACATTGCAATGGACTTGGGCTTCTGATACCTAGATAGTAATCTGCTAAGTAAGAGATTTCATTTGTGTAGTTGTCCTATCTTACCAAGTGCTAGAAGGTAAAGAAAGGTTGTACGAAGTCGATTAGAAAAGCTAAGATCATTAATGACAGCACTATCATTACAACTTCATTTTAAAATTATCTTTTAATTTTTTGTAAATCCTTAAAGTTATAGTCATATGTTCATAGCTTTCAAAAAGAAAAAAACTGTTTTCATTCTACACAGACATTTTCATTTGTGTATTTCTCCTGGAATCTCAAGTATACATCTTTAATATAGAATTTCTCTAAAGGAAAATCTTTTCTTAAAGTTATTTGTAAGGAGAAAAAGCTGAATGTGCTACTGATGCTTCCTATCACTAGAAATGAACAAAAGCCAT
The DNA here is from genome assembly GCA_013397135.1 of Pachyramphus minor. Taxonomy (NCBI): domain Eukaryota; kingdom Metazoa; phylum Chordata; class Aves; order Passeriformes; family Tyrannidae; genus Pachyramphus; species Pachyramphus minor. The sequence goes on along the minus strand of VYXB01003016.1, from coordinate 6,300 downwards.
CTAGACGTGATTTCAATAGTGAGTGCCCAGGTTATGATTACACAGCACTACAATTTATTGCTAGTTGCTGTATGAGATATGACTCAGCAAAACAGAGAACCCAGTGATCCATGATATGCACAAAAATAAAGATACTTTCTGTGTACAGTCAGGATCACTAATGTGTCCTACTTCCTGCAAAGTCAATCCACAGAATGATTGGTGCTGAGAACACCTAAAGACTTAGGTGATAATTCTGTGTTTGTGAGACTGACAGAAATTGATTTGTACACTTGATTTCTAATAAATTATTTGAACATCTTACAGTATTTCAAAATACAGAATATGAAAGGGGAAAGATAATATTATTGGTATGTTGTTATTGCAATAATAAAGAAAAAACTATATTTTTTCTCTTCAAAGTATTACAGACTAATATCTTTGATTTCTTTATACTTTATATAATTTTATATAATTTTAAAATGTGACAAGAGAAATATTGTTTCTTATGAACTTTCAAAATTAATGTTCTCAGAATACTGCATTATGTGGGTACAAGATTATCTCTATGGTTCCTTGCCAGCATAGATTATTTCATTAATGCCTTTTATTATAGCCTATTCTTAAAAATGCAAAATAACTTTAGTGCCAACCTCATTTTTACTTAGCCACTCATCTTCCTACCAGTGCTTCAAAACTACTTTTTAGTAGCTCCAAACCACTAATACCCAAGATTTACAACTTGAACAGAATCAAGTCCCACTTATGAATTATAATTTATGCCTCATGACAACTTGCTGTCAATTACTGTATTTTCACTTTCTCCACCTTCAGTGCAGGTTGAAGGTAACATTCCTCCCAAATGTATCACATCTCTAAGTCATATTTTATTAAAGATAACCTCCAATGCTAAAACAGAAATTGAACTGTTACCAGACTTGTATATTGAATGTCCTTATGAAACGAGAGCAAGGCCTAAAACAGTTAACTGAACTGTCTCTCTCTCATAGGAGGAGCCCCCCCCCAGACCTGTTCTCGCTAAAGAAAAACCTGTTCTGTTCTGTTCACTGTACCTAAACATAAGAAGAACGATAGAAACATTATACAATAGGCTTAGGGGTAATAAATTAGGGCAAAGTAAGCTAAAGTAGACATTTGAATAGAAGAAACAGGCCTGGAGCCAAAGTTTTCTCCAAGCTTCAGTGAGAGGGTCGAAAACAATGAAAAAGAAGGAAGGTCAAACTGAGGAAGACTATTCCTAACCCCCAGACTCACGGGATGAAGGGCAGATGTACCCTTCTTGATTGAAAGCAAAGAGAAGCACTGCCCAAGCCCCACCCGAGCTCCACTTATACTCCGCCTGTTATTAATATGTATAGATAGATGTTGTAATCACATGAATATGCATCTAATCATATATGAAAAGTGTATAAAAACTGATGATTTTGTGTGAACCCTTGGAGCAAGTTTGTCCAGTGCTAGCTGGCTTGCTTCCCAGCGATGTCAATAAATACCTTTGCTGCTCAAAGATCAAAAAAGGACAGTTCTTTATACCAGATTTTTGGATTCACTTATTACATAGGTTGTGAAAAATAGTTTCAATCAATCAATTTTTGAGATTATGCATTCATTTCAGATCAATAAAAGAAAAAATACATAGAATAAGAAAACAGCAAAAGTAAAAATAAACAAAAATCTGGAGGGGAAAAAATAAGACAAAAGAAAACTAACTATTTACTGACTTCAACATATGTTTTCCCTTTCCCTTTCCTATACAATTCTCCCATGTTCCTCTGGATATCCTCCAGATAATCCTCAATGTGTAGTCGACAGTACAAAAATAATAAATTCATCCCACGTTGTTTCAAAGTTCTTTGAGTCCTTAAGCTAAAAAAAAAATAAAGAGAAGGAAAGAAACATCTTTTAAAATGAAAATCAGCTTACTTTAGTGCTGGATTCAGACAGGATGCAATCTAGAAGCATTTGCAGTTCTTAATTTCCCGTGAAAGTAAAGAACTTCATAGAAAGATTGGGATTTAGCTGGAGTTGAAAACCTAAATGGTTTTTTTTGGGAGGGATACAGACTCAAGTCTGATCATCAGGCAGTAAGAAAAAAAGTTGTAATGCTAATCATACTAGAAAAGAAGTCCCTAGGGAGTGATTCCAGTACCTAAAAATAATTGTTTAGAGCCATTCCATATGCCCTAAGGTATCCTGCCCAACCCCGAGCAACAACTCCAGGAGATACAAGTCTTCAGTTTGTCTATAACCTGCTAATCCTGCAAGGATGTCTTGGACACCCTTGAGCACCTTAAATGTCATAAGACACCAACATTCAAGCACCTGAATTGTACCCTTGATGTTTGATTCAAGACTTCAAAGTACAAATATACAGGTATAAAAAAAGTGTAGAAAAATTTTCATTGAGTAGCTCACTGATCAGGTGATCACTTAAAGAATAGTTTAAAAGAATGGTGATCCTAATACAATGTAAGAATACTGACGAAATTACAGTAGAGTTAATTCCCAGATCAACTAAATACATCCTAGATGACCTTGGAAAAAAATTACACTCCATAAAATGGTGACAGTTAAACTACTTTTCTCCCCATCTTTATTCAGGTTATGATAAGTTTATGAATTTTCTGGGTGCCTCACACATATTGTCTAGTATAACAGTGTTTCATCTTTGATCAGTATTTCTAGATCTCTTTAATACAAATAATATTACTATCAGAAGCAGCTTTTCAGAGAAAAAAATCTGCAAAATCTTATATGGCCATACCTTTTTTATTGAGTGGTCGTTTTCGTACACAAACACATATCTTGTGCTCATCAATCTACAAAGGAAACAATCTTTTAGTGAACTATACCCCCATTCCAGTTATATAATATTTTACTTCTATTCCTGAATAATAATATAATTTAAACAAAGAGAAATTTACAAGACAGTGAGTCATCTGAATGTGTAAAAGCCCCTTGCATCTGCACAATAACCTAGAACCCAAAAGGGAGAGCTCAAACTAAAACACAAAGCCAAAATGCATAGGCAGTGGAGGCAGTGAGACATATCCTGGGGAGATTCTAAGGATATGACCTGGGAGTGCAGGGAGGAGATCAGGAAAGCCAAGGCGCAGCTGGAACTGAACTTGGCTAAGGACATGAAAAATAACAAGAAGGGTTTCTACAGGCACATGGGACAAGAAAGAAACAAAAAAGAAA
>VYXB01003004.1:126784-158536 GCA_013397135.1 Pachyramphus minor | reverse complement strand
GAGTTCTTTCCTCCTCTGGCCACCTTAGAAACTTCCTACCTTAAAGGAAGGAAACTTCATATGGAAATTACAGATGCAAAATCTGCCTAAAGAAAAAAAAATGGGTGGCAGCATACGATTAATAGAAGATACCTTCAGAAAGTACTTGCTATAAACAGAATCAGTCTTTGCAGGACACAGCCGTGACAAAATCCAAACTGTAATCTAATTTTTGTGGTATGTGCATCTGAAAATAAATAAACAAAAGCAGTTTTAAGAATACCTCTCCCATTCAAGTCAGACTAGAACCTGATACTGTGGAACAAAGAGGCTGTGAATTGCTTGGGTTTGGTATGACAGGTCTACCTAAAAGTCCCAGCTCTTCTTTTCTGTAGTAGGATTGGGGATTGTTAGGTTTAGGCTGACTTGGATGTGGTATGAGACCTGAGTTATTTCATTGTGGTTTGTGTCAGTCAGCTGGTAGACTTCAACAGCTCCAACAACTTTCATACACACCTCAAAGCAGCCAAGGAACCATCAAGAGAATGTGAAGTTAGGAAGACCTAATGCAAGGAGCTAGGGAAGTGGTGTGCTGGAGGAAGGAAAAATATAGAACTGGGAAAAATAACTGCACAGAGGGAACGAGACAGCAGCTGACCCTCAGCAAACATCAGCTGTTTGGCAGGTCCCTGAGAGGGGTGTGTGGTTGTGTGTGTGGGTGTGTGTGTGGAGCCCCTCTGAGCTCCTGGGTTCGGGTGCATGTCCAGATTCCACTAAGAGGTAAAATAGGGCTGCACGCTGGCTCCTAGCTGCTTGGGCTGCTTGGGACCCCAGAAGGACCCCAGCAGAGCTCAGTGTGAGACACCACAGCTCAGGACTGTAACTGCCCTCCATCAGGCAGAGTTAAGTGTTGAGGATCAGACTCTAGTGACCTTACTAATGTCCCATCCCTGGAAGTGTTCAAGGACAGGCTGGATGGGCCCTGAGCAACCTGGTCTAATGGAACATGTACCTGCCCACGGCAGGGGGAGGTTGGAACTAGATGATTTTTAAGGTGCTTTCCAATTCAAATCATATAATTTCATGATCCTGAGTGCTCTGCCCTCCGCCTGCCCCTTAAAGGCCACAACCAGGTAAGATCAATATTTAAAGAACTTCTTTTAAATATATCCTAGAGATATGGGAAGCCAAGTGCTTCTCATGAGTGTCCTGTCCTAAAGAGTGATCTTATACTGAGAAACAAAGCCTTTATGTCCTGGGTTCTTAAAAATACACTGCAACAGACTCAAGTGTCTTTGAGTGCTCTCTGAACCTGGCTAGTAATAGTATAGCCAGTGGTGGTTCTTGGATTGATAGCAGCCATGCTGCCACCACAGATCCAGTGAACATCTCAGAAACAAGGCTGGTGGTGAGGACACTCAGGCTGCCTTCTCCAGCTCCTTCCAGGAGCATAGAGTGTGAGGCTGGTGACTGAAGATGCCTGTGCTTGGGTCTGTCCCTGCCACAGCAAAAGGTTAGAGTGCAGAACAGTTCAAGTCCCACTGAGTACTGACCTTTTGAAATCTCTGCACTTTACCCACACTGTTCTTTGCCTTCTGTCTTCTTCTCCCACTCATCTAGAGTCCTTTAGAGTACAAATGTAGGTATTTCTCAGCTGAGGTATGATTGCTTGTAATATAACAAAATGTAACAATATAGCCTGAAACTTTACTGGCATCTGTGTATCTCCTGCAGTGTTTTCTTTTTATTCCTCTGCTATTTCTGAAATGATTTTTGGGCATGCAAAGGAATTCTTGAGCTTTTCTGTTAAACAGCCCTGTTTTCTAGGCAGACCTCAGAAGTCCAGAATGAAGGCAAACCCAGTTCTTTGCTTTTCCCTGCTCCAATGAAAATCTACCCAAATTTAGGAAATTGAAAATTTTGAAAATCTGAGGTGTGCACCTGCTCAGAGGTTCATCTGACCAGGTATTTTAGCTGGCTCAGGCTAAAATGCTTCAGTATCACTAAACATGCTTACATTTCTTACAAGTTCCTACATGTAACTGTACTACACAAACATGGTCCCAGGCACAGCATGTAAGTCTGGGCAGGTATCTCTTCCTAAATCACCCATGCAAGCCTCTGGGTTGGTCTTGTTTTGTTGTTGTGTGTGTAAAACCAAGATCCCTGCTCACACTATGGCCAACAGGATGTCCAACACATTTGGCATCAGACCTTTGATGTCTACAGGATCCTTTTCAGACCAGAGGTAAAAGCACAATTCCTGTAGAACCATGTACTGAGTGCCCCACAAAGCAATTGGGCAGAAGCAAAGAAGTCTTCCTTCGTGACTTAGTGGCTGTTAGCAATGGTTAGGAGTGGAAAGGGGTCACACACAAGAGCCAAGAGAAAGAAACTTATTTCTTCTGCATCCTCTGGGAGATTGCTGCTGGAAACAAGGCTGCCGGAAGAGGAAGCAGAGATGTGGTTTGAAGGGTGAGACATCAAAGTCAGACCAGAGGATCCGAATGGGATCCACTGGGAGGCTAAGTTTTGTGAGTTTGTCCCAAAGCAGGGAACAGAAACCTAGGCTGGCTGGGTGTGGTGACAGGAGTGATGACTGAGTACGGAAAATTGGACTGAGACCTGGGACTGAAGAGCCAGATAGCTGAGAAACAGAAGCTGCATCTGTACTTACTTGCTCTGCAGCATATCTTAGGGCCATCATTTCCTGGTCATCTGAACTGTCAGGCCTGTTGGGACACGCTGCAGCTCCCATCCAGCACACATGTCCAGGTTTCCATCTTAGCATGCAGCTGGGGCATGACTAACCACAGATCCAGACATGGGAACTGGGAAGCACTCTTGAGTCTAATGGGGTAAACACAGACAGCATGTCTAGATAAAGAACTTGAGAAAGAAGAAGACAACAGCTATGGTTTGCTAATGGAAACAAGCAGTTTGGGCATAAGGAAAGACTGTGCTGGATACAAAAATATAAAGATACAATGGAGTGTTGGATCTGGAGGACTCTTCAAGCAAAACTTTGGGAATGGGAAGCAGGGCTGGGGGAACATGGGGGTGGAGTGGACATGGCACAGTGGCACGGAAAGACCACAGACTGGACTTGGCCTGACAAAGCCAAGAGTCTGGAGCAGTGTGACCAGGTTGGGTTGTAGCAAATCTTGACAGTGGGCTGGGACCAGCTCTGCAGGGAATCAGACATCAGGAGAGAGGCTGGATGAAAATGGTGCTTACTTCTGACATTATCCACTGCCCATTTAATCCTGTTGTTGCATTCTTGCCTGACTTGTGACACACAATCGGACACACAACTGGACCCTGTCCAGTAAAAGATACTTGACATGCTTTATCTGGTTGTGGCACTTGCAAGTAGAGCATCTTTACTAAATGAATGTATGCTTTTGCATGTATTATGATTATTTGGGTACAGGAGCCTCATTTATTTCTAGTCCTAGCCTGAAATACTGAATACTGAATTATTTGTTACCTATCAAAAACAGAGGTCAAGCCTTTTCAGGTTTCTCTGTTTGTCTAAATCCAGTCTCTGGAACCTTTCTTAGATTGCTTTCCTGCTACTCACATTATTCTTTAAAACACTCATCTCTATTGTAACACTTTAAGGCTCATTCTCCTAACCACTTAAGCCAAAATCCTACTAGTGCTAAGAGCTTCTTTTAACACTGATAATAGAAGCTGAAAACAGACTTTCCCGGAAACATTATGCTGAAAGCTTTAGCTCCTTTTTGGGGGATCACATCCTTATGCACGGCAGTTACACTACATATTTTTTCTCAGACAGGCCTTTCAATAAAACTGCAATGTAAATAACCTACCTTTGGACTTTATTCTGTGGCATTTTTTTCCAAGGTGCTCAAAAGAGTCTATTTGCTTCACAAATCTCACTCAGGATTGCATCCAGTTTGCAACTCTTATATTTGTAACTAGAAAAAAAAAAAATTGTTTCCCAGCAAGATGCTTGCCAGGTCCCTTTTAGCAGAGGCAATAAGGAGTTTATGATCAGTTTCAACTGGCAAAAATTCCAACAAAGCATTTTTACGCCTCATGGCCTGGGACCAAGTCTTCCTTCTCTATTTGAGTGCTGTGATGTTTCTTTTCTATAAGTACCCATGACACATGATCCACTATTGCTACTTGGCTGGTTTCCAACCAGTCAGGCCAGTTTTGCTGTGGCTTGTTAGCTTGTGGTGGAACAATTTAATCCTGGGTTTTCCTTACATGAGGGGATTGGGGTACTGGTGTGGTAGGAGAAAGCAGGGGGAATGCAATGGTCCTGATGTGGCAAGGAAGAAGAGGATGAGTCTCACTCTGCAGTCTTGGAAAAGGAATTGATCTTCCTGGTAGCAGGGTGGTGAGATGACCTCAGCTAGAGTCATGCCACCATCCAGTCTGTCCATAGGGTCTCTGTGACCACAGTTCCAACGTTGAAGAGAAAGATAAAAGGAAAAGACAGGCTATGAATGATCAGGATAATCTGGTGCTAGGACTGGGAGACAACAAGGGAAGATGAGGGAAACTGGATAATTCAGAGCAAGGGAGATGAGAAGACAGTTTTTATGTCACTGTGGAGGTGAAGAGACTAGATAAAGACTAGATAAAGGCAGGACTAGATAAAGACATCTCAGTCAAAGGCTCAGGAGAGCTGCAGTTCTCTGTCACGTCAGTGTTGAATAGTGGATGGCTTTCAGGTAGGAAACAGTCTTGCACCTCTAGATTGCTGATTTTTCTTTTTGTTTGGGTTGGTCTTGTTTTGTTGTCGTTTTGGTTTTTTTGTTGTAGTTTGGGTTTTTATTTCAAAGATTGCAATCTTATCTGCAAGTTTAATTGTGCTGTTAGAAGAGGTCTGAGCTAGTCCTGTCATAGAGCTGTCTGTAGACAAGTTTGCATTTAAAATAATGACTTCTAGACTGTGTATGTCTACTTTACTGCTATGCACCATAACAGTCATTGGCTTAGAAATTATTTAGCTGACACAAATCCAGTTTTCCTTTCATACAGTCTTCCTTTGCAAGGAATCCTTGTACCTTCCTGTCCACCAGGGCAAGGCTACCAGAGATGCCGTGTTGGTGGCACCTCAACAGTGGGATAATGTCAAATACCTTGTGGACCTCCTAGTCTTTGGAAAAGTAGTCCTCCAATAAGCTTTTTATGCAAAAGCTGGCTACCACTATCATTACTCCTAGGAAGCAAAAGGTTCACTGTTTTTAGGCTGATTGTAGAGGTAACCTTATAAGCACTAGGAAGTTGGACATCCTGACAATCATCCAGGGATGATTAGGCACCTAAAGACCACTGGAATGCCAATTTTAATCTATACCTAGGAAACTATTTGCAGATGGTTACAAGGGTTAGTATTTGCCTCAGAATCCAGACCTGCTGGTTCTACTCTCAACTGGGCCGCAGCCATAGCATGTCTTTCAATCAAGGCAGCTCTTAATGCTTTTATTTCCTCAGATAGGACATTGAAGAAGTTACTTCACTAACTTTGGAATGTGCAGATTACAGTTTTTCAGAGGATCCCACCTGAGTATTTTTCAAATGTTGATGCTGTGTTCTCTTAGAAAACTAGGCATCTCAGTCTAATGCAAATATTAGAAAAACGATACTATCATTTATAAGCACAGTTGCAGGCAAGAATATTCTCACATATGCCTGCTAAGATGCAGTACAAGCAGACTGGGATGTAAAAGGTCTGTGTGGCAATTGCTCATTCAAAAGGGACATTTAAAAGCACTTACTGGGAGTAGGCAGAAGAATAGCAGAAAATACTGTAAGGAAAGGCGGGAAGCCATAAACAGATCTGACTCTAGGTGAAGAGTTTCAAAGGGTGGAAAGGGAAAAGCTGAAAACGAGAAGGAACCAAGGCAGTAGAAGAGGTGACCAACTTGGCAGCCCTGTCAAGAGTGAAGGAAAGGGGCTGATTGTACCTGTCAGATGACAAGGTGTTGAACCATCCTGGCTCAAGAAGAGACCACCAGCAAATTTAGGAGGAAGGACCAAGGTTGAGAGAACACATGGATATTATTGGAAAAAGATGGTTTTATTGCAGTGTCTTTTGCTACCATTTTGACTGCCAAGTCTGCCCCTCCTTTGAGGTGTTCTTATTTCAAAATTTTCAGTAAATTGGCAATTGCACTGCTTGGCAGGGCTCCTAAAGCAAGCACTACAATCCCTATCATCCTCTGAGGTTTGTGTCGGATCAAAGTCAGCAAGGTTGTATGCTAGTCAATGGATAGATACCACTATGACCACACTCAGGTATTAGAAATATGTTCTTGTTCCTCAGGGAGCCAGGTTGAGTTTTCTTCAGCTCTCACCTGTCCAATGGTTTATGGATCCCCAAGGTCAGGAGCAATAAAATATTAACATCTAATCTGTCATACCACCAATGAAAACTATAATCTGGCCCATGACCTCACGTGAGTACCAGGTTGTTAACTAAAGAAAGGAATCAAATCTTCCTCTAATAAATACTCCAGACTGTGACAGGTAAAATTCAGGTCATATGTCTCCTTTGAAGTTTTAATGAACACTCCAATTTTATGATAAAGCCACTCACCTTATGTTTGTAGTAATTTTGCAAAGCCTGAAGCGGCTCTAGTCATCTTTGGTGCACAGTTCCCAAGGACAAAGCTCTCATAAAACTGCAAGCTTCAAAGGGATTAGACCTCTTCTTTTCTCTCTTTTTTTCTCTGTCTCTCTCTCTTTTTTTTTAAAGGAACATTTCTGACTATTTCCTCCCCTGTTTTCTACATAGGTCCCTGCAGAGCCTCCCAGCTGAACCGCCCAACTAGAATTCTTCCTCATGCTTTGTCACTCACTAAAATAAAATGAAATTAAAAAAAATTAAATGCCTTTTCCCTTTTCCTAATAGTAAGGCAATTTTCTGGGTCATTTCTGCTTTTTGTCTCTATTCTATTGTCAATGCAGAGTAATTTGAAGCAAATCAATAGAGCCTGTGTATTTGCATATTTGCATATTTCTCAGGCTCTAAGAGGGACCACATACAGCAGAACTACTCCCCTGAACACCATGGGGTTTTGTTTGTTTGCTTCCCTCCTTTTGAAGTCAGGGGGGAAGCTGAGCTGAATCTGCCAAAGCTTGAACTCCAAAGTTAACGTCCATCCTGGTAAATGAAACAGCACTGGGGAACATTCCCAGGCACTGGAAGGCAATTGTCTGTGCTGTTCAATTGTCAGCACAGTGCTTGGCACCATGAAGCTAGGGCCAACTTTCCCAAACAATTCCCAAGCACGGGCCAACAGCTGGCATGGGCTGGAACTACTCTCAACAGGCAGTTTGTGTGCAGGGCAAGGAGGAGCGGGGAGGTTGGTATGGGTGCACCATTTACATCTCCATAGGCCTCAGCAGCAGGGAATAGTCTGGACCACATTTAATTTACTAGTACAGACACAGGTGTGATTACTCAAACAATGCTTGTACAACTATGCTGCTGCATGGAGAAAACTGCTTATTCATCTTGATGGTATAAACATACATATTTGCTTGCCGACTGATTGTATACTTTGCCTTGGTTGTAAGATTGATTTGTTTCCATTAAGTGCTAAAGGTGGGTTTTTTTCAGATGTTTAGGCTTAAATGCAAGGCTGAGACACCAAACCAAACCAAACCAAACCAAACCATTTATTCATTTTGACAGTTCCCCAATGGCACTAAAGAGTAAAAGACTGAGATGGAGCAGATGGGAACTTTCTGCACTTACCCTGAGCACTGGAAAATAACTCAAGTCAGGTGTTTGTCCAGGTATGGGCCAAACCATCCCCAACCACAGTTCTACAAATAGCATACAGTTCAAGTTTGTTCAGTTTTATCAGCAAATGCACCTATCCCAGATGTTTCTTCAGACATGGTAAAGTGCACCAGTCCACACATCTTATGGCAGAGGTGGTTGGTGGCATTTGCACGGAAAGAATACTTGCTTGGAAACAAGTTGAAAACTGGTCAGATGATCATCCTTTTCTGAGTCACCAGACCCCAGCTAAGACCCTGTTCCCCACTTTGGGGACAAAGTGAGTAACAGGGAGGAAAAACAGCAGGAGATGTCTCTAAGAGACCATCACAAAACAACAATCCCAGCCAAGAGCAAATAAAGGATCATTTACCAGTCACTATATGCAAGCTAAATAACAAAAACACACAAAATATTCTCCCAAAGATAATGAAATAGGAACGTGTGGGTTCCCTGAGCTTAATTTGTCTGCAGATGGTACATGTCAGAAATAGCTGGTATTCAGAACTGTCTTTTCAGGGCACACTTCTTTAAGGTTACTGAAAAGCTCCTTTATTCAAGAAATCAGCTTAAATGTCCTAAGGCACAGAATGTACTCTGAAAATACTCACATTTCTTTTGATTGCTGTTGTTAATGTTTCAGAAATGAAGTAAGTTTTCCCCTGGGGACATTGAGCCTGGCTTACCTATTTGTCTGAGTTTCTTCAAAGGAGGAATGACTATTAGTTCTAGCCTGATAACAGCACAGGAGCAAAACCAAATGCAGTGTTAAAAAAACAGCGATTTAATAATTTTTGGGAAGGAAGGGAAGACACAGGTAAATTTAGTAGTAGTATACAAATATTTGTATAAGAAAACTAATGCTATTTAATTATTTACATGAGAAAACAGAGAACAAAAAACCAAGCCAAAATAATTTCTACTTCAAGTGTATCTGAACACATTTCTGTTGTTTTTCTTACAATTTGTGAATTTGAGTGTTCATTCAAGGGATTCTTCATAGACGGGATGAGGGGAAAGGTTTGGACCATGTAAGGTTCTTACTGATAATGGACAACAGAAGAAATGGTGTTAATCTGGCAAGAATTCTGCTATCTTCTGCAACAGAAATCTTACTGTAATCAAACAAAACTGGAAAATAAATATCTTCTGAAGGATCAAGTCTGGATCCGGCCCCAGGAGACACTGCAGATGAAAAGACTGGCAACCAGCAATTTGTTATGAAAACTCCCCAAGAGCAATACACTCAGACTTTAGGCCTTCTTTTGTACTTAAATACATCCGTTTTTCAAATTAAACCCTATTTTGTGTGTATAATTTCAATCAGCGATCCAGTTCCCCAGTCCAGCCTGAAGAGTACAAGGTTCCCAGAGTCATCTACAAGGTAGTGGCAGTGTTCACCTGATGCCAGCTCTGCACCATTACTACCAAGGGAAAATGCTGCTCCCACAGACCCAGACTTCTGAGCTGTCTCTGGTGCCAATACAGCCTGCAGAAACAGATTTCTCAAGCCTGCTCCAGTCATGTGAGTTACTGAAGCTGCACATTGCTTCTTCTCACAGAAGCAAAACATCTGATCCACCTAAAAGGGAGTCAGCACTTAAGGTGGTGTGTAATGTAAGCACACAATCCAGAAAACCTTTGTACTGCCAATGTTTAACCCTGCAGGTTAAACTCTGATAAACCCATGAGTTTAAAATTCCTTATGGTCTTAGAGCTGTGCTTGTGTAGATATGCAGCAGAGCCTCAGGTTTCATGCTGTTAGGGACTCAGGTCCTTAATGTTCATTCCCTTGCAGGATCCAGAAATGAGGCATTACCCTGACTAAATCCTCTTGGGGTCTCAATGTCAAAGGCACTCTTCTGGCTCATTTTCTGTATGTAGCCAGCATGAAGCTTCTCACAAGCTGCTGCTGCTTTTCTTTACGAAGTCACCATCTTGAAGGCATTTGGTGATGATTGCCTTCAATAATAGACTAACCTACGAAGCAGGACAATCCTCTGGTGGCCTGGAGATGCGGTACTGGCTCATTCTGGCCATAAGAAAGCCAAAAGTCCCCAACCTCGCAGGAGACCCAGCCATGGACTATTCAGAGGCACAGTGAGAGCTCACTGCATTTGCATTTGTCCTCTTCAAAGCCAGGCCAGCAAGCAGCCAAGACTAGTAGATTGATTGGACTGGAAAAAGAGAATGATGAGCCTGCATCCTTGAAGCATGGGTACTGACCTGGGAGACTGGGACTCTTGTTCCTCTGAAGGGTATACGTCCTTTTTTGGTCTAGCATCCCAATGGGTTGAAAATAATGACAAACCACAATAACAATAGCCAGCTAAACAAAAAAAGTATAAACAGAAACAACTACTGAGGCTGGGAAGAGAAATGGCCTTTGGGGATATTATTTTGAAGAGACTTCTGACTTTGATTTCCCAGGCAGGGGAGATGGCAAATCAGCCAATGTGACTCCTCCTTTCTTGAGAAAGAGACAAACCATATTTTTCTAAACTTTCCTGTAGTCAAAGCCATTGAACTGACTCTACTACAATAAAAAAGAGTAAGGTAGGAAAATGGGGAGGTCAGCACAGAAACCAAGGCTGGAATCCCCATGACTCCACCCTGAAGAGCTAAACCTTTCTGAGTTGCTGCCTCAAAAGTGCAAGAATCTCCCTTGGCACTACATGCCTTTGCTTGATCCCATGGAAAGGAGAAGGCTCTAATTATCTTCCTGAGCCCTCTGTGGAAAAAAAGATCACACTAGGTGCAAAAGTAGTAACAGCATGTCCTATGTATTGACACAAGCACTGTACATAAAGGAAAAAGTTTGCCCCGGTTATTCAACACAGAGAGACTGGCAGAAAGTAAACAAGCCACACTGTTATGCCACGAATCAAAACCTGAGGCAGGTGAGAAGTGGTGCCCCAACAGGTAGCAGTGAAGCAGTGGGCCTCATGCAGATAGAAGCAGGGGCAGCACTAGCCCAAGCTTGTTGCCAGCAGCTGCCCAGTCAGCTGGGAAAGAGCAGCAGGAGCCGGAGCTATAGGAGCAGTGGAAAATATTAATTAAGCCTGAGAGTGATGGGCAACAGAAACAGAATGGGGCAGAGACCAGAAAGGAAAAGCAGAGCTAAGGAAGGAGGAGGCCTGCTTTGACAAGCTACCCTGAGACCTCATTTCAGAATGCTGTCTGCTGCCACCTGCACAGGTTCTTCTGCAGAAATAACTCATATTTCTAATCTGCCTAACTGAAGAGTTGCTCTCTTTTTCAATGTCAATTCACTTTGTTTCTGCAATATAACCACCCTTCCCTATTCCTGCAGTGTGCTCGCTCTCTCTCTCTAATTTAGAATACTTCAAAATAAAGAAAAAATCTACTTGGAAACAGAAATTCATTGTTGGATTTCTTTCTCAATACAGTACACATAGGAGGGAATGCAGACTTTTAAATTTCCCCAATTGCTTGGAAATTTGCTGTGGAAACACGGGAGCACCCATTTTCTCCTCAGCTAACCTGCGGAGTTTGGTAGTGTGACGGGTCAGCAAAAGCAAGTCTTTGCCAGGATTCAGAGTTGAACTGAATATGCAAATGAATCTGTACCCACACATGCCAATATATATTTACAGTTTATATTTATATATAAACAGTAACTATTTTTAAAAAGGACAATAACAACATCAAAGGAATCTGGGGAACCACGGCGCTCTTTGCTTATCATTGACAGGCCTTTGTTGTAGACAGACTGGGCTCGGCCTGGTCTGTCATGGGCTCTCCAGTTGCCTGAGTGTATTTAAATCCCAAATCCTAAACAAGCAGCATTGGTGAGGGTGCTGGAAACACAGCAGATGACGACAACAACAACAACCTAGTGGTTAGTAGTGGAGAAGAGGAATAAGTAACCATAAGCAAAACATACAAGTCACTTTATTAAAAGCATACCCATTGGGCTGCTTCTGCTACTTACAGCAGCTAATAAATTCCCTCTGTCCTAATACACTCGAAGTGCCAGGATGCATTATTCAGCACATGAGTAATCCACCACATTCTTTTGGCTAATAGTCAGTTGTTGAGCCGGACTATCATTCCTGAAGGTCAACAGCAACACTACTTTTGCAGTTGCAGAGCATGGCAGAGCCTTGTGGCACCTTACCTACCAGGTTAAAAAAAGGATCCATGCAAGGATCCCATGTAATGAATGTTACAAGGTTTCCAAGTGGGTATAGAGGTACTTCTGTGGAGGGTCAGGCCCTAAACTGACATTGAAAACCACTGGAAGGAACTCAGTACCCAGTCAAGAGGACAAGGTGTTCACATGGCCACCAGAAAAGCCAGTTGGTCCACTGGATTTTCCATCTTTATATGGAATGATAATTTGGGTTCTGAAGGCTAATTGGAGAGTTGAATTTGAGAGTGGCCTCAGAACCTTATGGCGATCTGTGTCAACTCCTTTAAAGGAACTGAGCGGGGGGCTATGGTGACCTGCTTTTTCTTGCAGGTTTTTAGATCAGGCATGCTGTTGAACTCCCATATCATATTTTGTGTTGTAGCTGTAGCACTTGCCAGAGAAGAAAGCCCCTCTGCCTCTGGTTTTGTAATGTATCCTGGTGCACGGGTCTGTTGTTTCTCTCTGTTTGCATTAGGTTAAATGCTGCCGAAGTAGACGGGCCTAATTATGGCCTTTCATTCAAGATTAATATGAAGCCATTAAGCTGGTTTATGCAACCAGGTAGCTGAGCAATAGAAACACCTAAAACAAGTATGAGGCAATGCTGGAGGCTGAAACCCTGCAATCAGCAGGCTTTTGTTGTGAAAAGGCATGAGAAACACAGAAGCAAGTGCTGCCCTCATCTATGGACTTGAGACCAAACACAGCAAAGACTAGAGGGCTACCAAACCCACCACCAGTCTAGCCCCAGATGGGAAGGCTGAGCTAAACAGGGAAGCTTGCTGCTCCCAACGCTCCGTGTCACTTCTGTTACACTACCCTGCGCTCAGCAAAACAACCTCTGGTAGCTCTTTCACAGTGACAGCACATGGACGATTGCCCAAATCACTGCCAGCTTCTTCTCCAAGCAGAAACGCCTCAAAGAAACTTGGGCATTCTTCTAATGGCTGGATCAGAAAAGGGCAATGCCACAGCAATGCTTCTGGGCGGTCTCTCCCTATTCCCCAAAACATTGCCCTTATCTCTGCAGCTATGCAGTCAGTGAGATGCAGGGAGATTTTCTTGGTAATTAACTACATCTTCACTGACTTTGTTCATGCTACCCTAGATATTTTTTAACAGGATGAATTAGCTGACACGGGGGAGAGGCTAATTAAGAGAGAAAAATTAATTAAAAAAAAATCAAAATTTGATTGTAAGGAAAGAATGGAGAAATTCAAGAAAGGATTTATGAGTCATAGTTTACAAGAAAATAATGGAATTGAATAAACTGATAGCTGATTTAATTGGATTATTATAATATGCTCATAAATTATATTTAAACTGATTCTTTTATTAGTTTAAGATAAATTTCCTCTAAAAAGTCCAGCATGCCTGTTTTCTTCAAGCTTGGAGAAAAGGACAAGATGACAGATGTACCCCCCACCCCAATCTGAACATACACATCCACTTCTCTCTTTTTTTCGAACTATATTTCCTTCTCCCAAGGGAGAAATACTGAAAAGGAGATACTGCTGTTGCAGGCATTGTATAGTGCTGCTATGACCTTCCTGCCTTTCTAGGGCATGAAAGCACCTTTTTGGGGAGAACCATCTTTTGGGCACCACTGCCAATGAGTGTGAACAGGTTTTAACCATTTTGAATGTGGGAAAGAATTTGTATACCTCTATATACCCAACAGATACCTTTGATTTTCAATCATGCTACTGTGGATGAACAACTGCAACCGCTTTCAGGCAACCATACACTTCCTTTAAATTTCAGATGGCAGAAAAGCACCATCCTTTATCCCTTCACATTGATTATTTTCATCAGGGCAGAAGTGCCAGGTACTTTCCAAAGAGGCAGCCCCTACTATGTAGAACAGACACTCTTTGCTTAACATTGCCATGATTTCCAGCTCCCACTGCAAAAACACAGAACTGTCATTGTGGGGAGCTAGAGAGAGCACACGCACGCACACACACACACACATTAGGCACTTTGTTTTATTTTGCAAAAAAAAAGAAAAAAAAAAGAGTCTTTATATATAAACCATTTCATTCTCTCTCAAAACATTCTACAACTATACAGCTGTTTGCTCCATTATTTGCATAGGAAATACCACAATACAAAAATAAGGTAGGGGGGAGGCAAAAGAAGCAAAACAGCAACCAATTTATGCGTTTCCACGTATAAACATTTGAAGCCTTACAAAACTATTTACATCATTTGTCAACTATTTACATTAAGAGCAACATTTCTAACTATAACCAACAAAACTATAATTTATCAAGTATATGTAAAATTGTTTTAAAAAAAAAAGAGTCTATCATATACCACAAATAAATAAAGACAAATAACAGTTTTAACAAAGCTAGGTTTTCCTGCAAGACCCTTTTTTGGTATTCTGATTGTCTATTCTAGGCTTTGGTTGACAGCTTAATATTACGGCTTGTGAAGTTCAGACACTTACTAGGTTTGTTTGGTTTTCTCCTGTTGTCTGGCCAAATCCTACCTGGTCTAACCTCATCTTTGGCCCTTCATCTACTATTTCAAGGCTGAGCACGGTGGATCAAAGTCATTGTTAGCAAAAAAAGGGCATAATTTCTTTGACTTCAGTGGAGTTTCAGCTACTTTTGTCAGCAGCAAATTTTCCCCTGCGTGTGTCAATCTGAACAGTGGATTAACTAAACTGCACTGTAATTTTAAAGAAAACTACTGTATCCTTTACCTCCTAGTAAATTACATGCAATATCCACATCAAACTAGATCATACTGGTGCTGAACCAGCTTAACATGTCTGTGTATGGAAACTGCATCCTAAATCCTTCTTTTTAAAGTGATACTAAGTTTAGCTTATAGTAAGAGGTTTAACATTCTGTGTTCATTTTAACTATCCCCGTTATTTCAGCTTTCAACATTGACTTTACAGTTCATTTTGCTTGTTTTACCCTTTTAAGCAATTTGAAAACAAAATCCTGCTTTGAATATTCAGTGCACACCATTGAGTTAACAGGTACAAAACGTCTGAAAGGCTTAGCTCAGTTCTCTTAAGAAAAATGAAGCTAAGTTGGTTCTGTTTTGAGAGGTATATACGTAACTTTTTTTCATAAATGTGCCGTGTTATCAAATGTAAAACAACTGCTTTTTTCAGATGTTTCTTAAAAAACTTTTGTAATAAACCTAAAAAAGCTGATCTGCATATTTACAAAATCTTTGTCATAGCAAACATGCAACACACAGAACAAAGTGTTTTGTTCTATGGCTGTTTATGATTTTTTCTACGTATTTTATATCCACAGAACGGTTTAACATTAAAAAACAAAAAACAAAAAACCCAAAACACATGTACTTAATATGTCCAGTAAAAACCTGACAGATTACAGTTTATGGCTTTTCCACTGTGTGCATTCATCTGCATCCTCTCATTAATTTGTTTACCAAACATTGTCACCATAATGACAGTGCTTTGGTCAAAACACCGCAAGAGGAAAAAAATATGTATAAAGCTGCAATGTGTTGAGATATAATACTTGTAAAGAGATGAACCTGCTGACTAAAGCCATATACATTATGAAAGCAAACAAATGACCAAACACTCCAGTATTGTGATACAGTGTCTTCCCTTTTTCCGCATAAATATACAAAATATACATTTCCAGTTTCTTTTGAGATTTCTTTTAAATGGATAACCCATACTCAAAAATTAAACTAATTTCAGTTGTATGTTGAGAGTCAATAGGAAATTGCATAGATACAAAAAAGCCTCAATGACAAGTCCAGCTTTTAGTTCTGATGCCTCTTCATGTGGAGAGCCAGGTGATCGGAGCGGGAGAAGCTGCGATTGCAGACGGCGCATTGGAAGGGCTTTGCCCCCGTGTGCTTCCTGTAATGGCGCGTTAGTTCATCCGAGCGAGCGAATCTCCAGTCGCAGCCTTCCCATGTGCACTTGTATGGTTTCTCACCTGAAAGGGAGCACAGAGAAGTGGAACTGTCAGCCATCACTCTTTAGCAAAGAAAACTGACGCGAGATCACACTGAATAGCACCGCCCTTCCATTTGAAGAAACAAATGACAAACAAGGAGCTGATGCTTCCTAGTTATTTGCAGCTCTATTCATCAGGCCCCAAACAAGCAGGCCCTTTGTTTGTTTTTTTTTTCCAGCAAATTTTGTTCTTGAGAGCCTGATTTAATACCTCAGTAAAATGTAAGAAACTTTCAAACATGGAAATTAGAGACAGCTATGGTACAGAAATGCAGAGTTCGGAAGACTGCACGAGACCAAAATACATTTATTTACACTCACTCCAGTATGACAGGGAGTAGGAAAAAAAAGCAGTCTCCTGTGATAATCTAGCCAAGTTTGTAACTTATGCCTGCACCTTTGAAAAATGGGTAAGTTATACAGAGCTTTTTTAAGAGGTCTGAAATGGGAAGGAAGACTTCTACGAAGATTCTTTGTAGTGTGCAGATCTGCTCAGGAGCTTCTGATGTGTGAAGAAAGGGGCACAGTGTGTTACACAATGAAGATAGTATATTCTTAAATGTCACAAGGAATAAAAACTTGTGGTATCCTGCTTGGGGCTGGCTATATATAGGAGAAGGCACCTACAAGTTCAAAGTACCCATTTTCAGAATGAAATGTCTACAATAAGGTGCATAAATAGCCATATTTTAGAGGTGGAAAGTGCTTGCTGTTTCTAGCAGTCTGTACTGATGTAGGGGGAGCACGGCATCTCTGAAAACTCCCTGTGTTACAGCAGCTGTGAATGCAACTTCAAAATACCTACCTAGTCTTGAATACACTGGCGCAAGCACCTCAAATGTTTGCATTCATCCGTTTTGGAACTATAAACACAGTATTTTAAGCATGCCTACAATTTACAGGTGTTTGCTGAAATGGGAGAAATATAAAGTCACAAAGCCATGATGACTTCTGTGGCAGTAGCTTCATCTGGAGCAGAAATACACCCAAGTCAAGCATTCCAAAGAGGCCTTTCTAACCTTTTCTATCTCTCCATTGGTCTCAGACCTTTACCCTCACAGTCTCAATCCTACTGAACTGTTGTGTGCCTCCTGCTTTTCCGCTTTTTACCATCACACAAGCATGTGGAAAAAAGACAGAAGCCAGTATCCTGCAATCCAACTGTTTATTCTGCATAAGCTATGCAGGTAACACCATCTGAGAAACTCCAAAACATTATTCAAAGGCACTTATTTATCATGCAGATGAAACTATGAAAATGTTTTTGTCTGGGAGTCTCTACTGCTTCTTCTGATTAACTAGCAACTTTTCATTTACTACTGAGTGCAGAAGCAGCCCTTTGCTCACAAGAGGGATGTGGCTTCATGTTAGCAGGGTCACAACCAGAACCAGACCTCTACAAGAAAAACTAACCACCCAACCACCTCTTTGCAGAAACAGCAACCAGGATTTATTTAAATCATGGTGGAAATGTAACATCCCTTAAGAAAAACAAGAGCCTGGCATCAGCTCTCACAGAATTTGTAATTATTTGGTGGATCACCAAGCAGAACACAAATCATCACAGATTTCTGTCACAGCTGAATGTGTAAGTAATGTCTGAGCAAATTCAGATGCTGATTGAAGACCGAATGGTCTATCATATAGGATTGTTTTTTTGCTCTGCACAACACATACTTTAGGCTAAAATACAGATTTCATTCAAACCCGGTTTTCTAATGCCAGAGAAGCCGGATAACACATTCTGTCTTCACAGCAGAATGACAGGAAAGGCCCCTATTCAGTGAGGGATCTTTTGCACTATATACATTCATGTATTTTAACTGGGTTATTAAGGGAGTCTGTAAAAGACCCTGTTGCTGATCAATGGGCACAGCACCAGGGAGCTCTTCCGAGAACACTTTGTGTTAAAATTTGCGTGCACACACGAGGTTACACAAAACCATTACTCCTGCATTTGAAGCATCTTAACTTAAAGCCAGAGTATTTCTTTCTTTTTCTCATTTCTTTCTATTTTCTCCCTATTAGCTTTAAACTCTTCTTTAAAAGTCGTCACTTAAAACTGCCAACCTTATACTTGATGGTGAACTCAGAGTCTTGTGATCCTGCCCCCCCACCCCTCACTGCCCAGGGAGAACTTATACATAGTTAGGCCTCTATCTAGTCGAAATGTTTGCTCTCACATTTTGCAGAATTACACAAGGAATGACAGAAAAGGTAAAGAGGGCAGGAAAATAGCACAGGTTAACGAAAGTCTGGGAATATCCAGACCAGACTGGAAAGGGGACTCATAAGAGATTAAAATCTCTTTCCAAGCCTGGCATCAAGGAGATATGAAGTACTTGCACCAAGTGTCGGACTACACTGCACTGAAAAAGCAGCCTCAAAGTTGTCCTGTACCTGACCCTGTCAGAGTACAAACAGAAGAAGAAGCTGTCCTCCGTTAAAACTTTTCCTCACATGCGAGCAGTGTCAGCAGCGATACGAAGGCTCCTCTCACATGAACTGCCAGCAGTCAGAGCAGCAGTGAACCCTGTACCTTGCTGGGTGCCACAGCGTCCAAGCCAATGTTGAGTCCAGCGACCAGAACCCCCCATCAAACTCCCGGGCACTCAACTTCGTAGAGACACTATCTCGACACTTACTGCACTGTCGCAGTCACTTCAGTGCCAGCCACAGTCAGAATCCTCCTGGGCAACAGCGTTGCTCAGGGGAAAAGCTACATGCAGAATAGCACTGTTCCTCCCTGCCGGTAGACTGCTGCAGACCTGAGCTAAACCAAGTGCTGCTCAAGGAATGGATGAGCAGAGGGAAACAAGCTGCTGCCTTACAGAGATTGTTTTAACAGTGTTACTTTCATGTACTGGAAATTAAGGCCAGAATGCTGCTTTTAACCCCTGCTTTGGCCAACAGTGAGAACTGGAAAATGTATTTTTAGTGCCAGTGTAGAGGCCCAGATTATTTTGAATAAATCTTAGGGGTAAAATACTGAATATCTATGTTTGTAATGCAAGTTTCCGTCGGAAAGTTCTATTTAAGAACTGAATCAATTTCAAATGTTTTCCTTTTGGGCAAGAAGGAAGCAGGGGTAAGAAAAAGTAGGTGGAGATTACTTTCACTCCTTTAGAGCAAGCAGAAGAACAACTACCTGGTAGTATTTTCTCTCTCTCAACCTATACACATGCTTTTTGTCATTTAGCAGAAATAAGAATTTGGTTTAAGTTCCTGCAAGCAAGTGAAAAAGCACCTCACATATTTTCTGAAGTGATCCTACTTCTTTGCTATGCTGACTTTAAAAAAGCTCTGAGAAATCTGGGTTGAAGATTTATTTTTTAAAAAAGCAGGTACATACAACATGGGACACTGAACCCTTTATCCGCTGTTTTTGTTGGCTACATAGTAATGTAAGATTTGTTTACTTTAATGATTGTGCGAAATACAGTAGCTGTAAAGTTTTAGAAATATTTGGTTTTCCTCCAGCAATTTAGGGCTTCTATAGGGTGTTAAACCAAGAATGCCGCTGGTCATCAAATATGAAGGCAGTACGGCTCGGTTACTGGAACATGATCGTGGTATCAAACAGATATTTCACTGTAAAAGCAAGAAAACAGCTAACTCCTCCACTTCAGGGGAGCTTCCACGGGATTTGTTAGAATGTCAACACTGTTCAACTAAAACACCATGAAGGAAGCTGGTACCGATTTCCAGCCAAATAGCACACTCCAACCCTTTCTTCCCTAGCCAGAAATATTATACGTAGCACTTCTGGGAAACAGAACTGCTTTCCTTTAAATTATACTTCAACGGGATAGGGATTTCATAAGTTTAATTGGATTTCTGCATAACCTCCATCCAGTATCACTGATTTAAAATATTTTGCTAGGCTTATACATCACAAAATAGATTTTTAAGTTCTTGAGCTTGTAATATGTATCCACTCTCCAATTTAAAAAAATACATTTGCAGAGCATGAGAAAGAGACTTGTACTTGAGCACAGAAATTTTAAGCTCTAATGCTTGGTTTGGAAGCTCTTTTATAGAAAGCACCTACCAAGAGATAAGGGAGTTTAACCTGAAAGGAGACTATTTTACTTGCAATATGCCCGTTATGAAAAATTATTTACAATGCTATGAGATTGCAAGGATGTCAAAAAGATGTTTAGATATCCACATGTAACATGCTAACCTAACCAGCCACTTCAACAGATAAAATTTCCTGAGGTAGATCCCCAAGGTTCGGGTTTCTTATCAATACCACAAGAGAGCGGTCTGGACCAGTAAACACATTGTGTTGCCTCTTCTCCCTTTAATTTATCTTCTTGTGATTTAGCCACGTCAAAATGTACCAACTGCTTTCCGAGCATTAATTCTAGTCACTAGCAGTGACACTCGTGGCCATGCTCATTTGGGTAAGGCACAGTGCCACCAGTTCAGGGGTGACGGTCATTTTGAAGACACACTCTATCTTCAACATGCAGCCTCTGTTCAAGAACATGTTTCTGTTTAAAATTCTGTTTTGAAAAACAAGTCACTGAGAGCTTCTATTATTGGTGAATTTCCCCATTAAGAAGAAAATAAAGTTCCTCATTTCACTGAAGAGTTTTATGACCTTATTTCTGCATTTCACTGCTAGGATGGATTTCTTTAAATATGAAGCTGTAAACAGCAAGGACTGGATTTTCTAACATAAAGTTAGGTAACTCTATTGGTATGCAGAAATCCAAATACAGGTATTACACCAGCCAACGCCTGCAACTTCACTTGTTTGCTATCAGAAATTTCTGTCAGAACAGCAAGTTTGGAGCTTCCCTGACAAGTAAAAAGTAGCATGCTTTTCAAAGACTCTAAAAAGACAACATCTGATTACATCTTATAAGAAAGTATAAAGACACCCCCATCTGCCAGTCTTTCCATTTTAATATTACTTGTATTTGTTATAGAACTATTTCTAGTGGCAAGTGTCCGGCCTTAAAAAATTTTCAACTAGGTGTGATAAAAAGGCAGCAGGCAAAGCAGAAGTTTCTGCACCATAACTGCACCAGTTATGTACATAACCTTTATCATGTTCAGTTTCAAAGCAGATTATTAAAAATATGTATGTTGCCTCAAAGCTTTCCAGTGAATTTGTGTACAAATTTTTCACATGTTCACATCAGTCGTCTTAATTCCCTGACATGCTATAGCCTTAAATTTTTAGGAAAAAAAAAAAAAAAAGAACAAATTAAATGTTTTTTCTGTTTTAGTTTGCTTGAAAAAAGGTTTCTCTAGATCACAGCGCCACAGTTTTAAACTCTGGTCTCTTCCGGGCTGACTGGAACAGAAAGTAGTTACCTGGATGTACATCTGCACTTGTTCAGGTATGTTTTGCTCCCAACATTTAGTTAAAATCAGACCTTCCTTCTGCCATTGACTCAGTGCTGCAGTCCTCGTTAAAAGCAGCTTCTTGGTTTGCAGGTTATTTTTTTTTTGAGAAAGAACAGAGAGCTGAAGTTTCAAAATAAACAATCCCTCGGGTATTTAACAGCTCTTTAGTGCACTAAAATTCTCAATTGTCCAAGAGTCCTGACAGCACACAAGGTACATCCAGCTTATTTTGTGAGTGACAAAACAAACTTAGTCCTGAAAACATCCACCCCATCAATGATATGAATAAGCAGCATATGCTGCACATTTTAAAATGTGATAAAGCCACTACCTAGTATAGTAATGGCTGAAGTGTGACCATTAGGTACTACTCACAATGAAACAGCATTTTGAAGAATTTTGTAAGGGAGAGCCGTTGAGCCATTGAAGTTCAATCACACACTTCAGACTTGATAAATTCAGGGACTTGATAAATCAAGCATGAACAGAAATAAAAGTTAACTGACTGTTGAGCAAAGAGGACAGTGAAAAGAACTGTGCATCATCTACTTTCTGACTGGAAAGGAATTACCTTCTCAGGGCTCCCACCACTTCCTGAAGCACATTTATTTTGCTAAGTGTTGTCTTATGCAGTTCAAGGATTACTGGGGAATCTTGACTGGCCTGTGCAATGGTTTATTTTCTCTCTGGTATAACATTCTGTCTTAACAGAGGTGGTCTCTCTTCAAAGAGATGTGCAAACAAAGAGGAAAGGAATTTTTTTAAAATAGGTTTATAAGAAATCCATGCCATCTGGGGTGCATGGCTGTGTCTACACATCCTGTGCCGAAGAACACATTTCCTAACCTATGCCTGTGGTACAAAACCAGCTCTTTAGCTCACTCACCAGTAACACTGGCTTTTGTACAGTCAGATAAGAGGTGCTCTTAAAATGGAATTTATTAAACATGTACTGTAGACTTCCAGATTTCTATCTACTGTATGCACACAGACACACACAAAAAATTAAAAATTAAAGCAAAACATAAAAGCTATTTTAACTCAAAGTGAAGCACTGCACACTTGCCAAAATCAAAGGTTTTAATATGTCCTTAATCAGAGTTGTTAGAGATCACTGAATATAAATAATGCAGCCTGACAGGACAGGAATGCTGCTACCAAGATACTCAGACTAAACTAGGACATTACTCAAATGTTTCTAATCTTTCACCAATGGGAGGTGCAGGTCATCTAACAAACAAGCAACACACTACTCCGGCTGGAACCAGGAGTCAATCATCCCAGTCAAGCTCAGAAATTAATTACAATAAGGAATGTCTGATCAAATAATGGAAAGTTTTAATCACTGGCAATTGCTGTGAATCTTGGGACTATATCAGCCTATGGAGGGCGGTCTCAAAATGAACTATATTTAAAGTCGGTCTCTTAGGTCAACAGTTTCCTTATCAGGAATCAAATATCCTGGAACTGAAGTTTAATCCTCTCAGGGAGCAATTGACAGAAACAACAGTTTTTTTAAGCTTTCATGCTTAGAGGGACTTTCTAGGCTTTTAATCAAAAGAAAATATTAGGCTTTTCTTTTCAGTATCTAAAATCTGAATACCCCTCACCTGACACCTTAGAATTTAATTACTGATTCATACAAATTGTATGCTGACGTGAATGATCAGTAATATTTAATCAAAATATTTTAGGTTTAGGTTGCTAAGATTTCCCATTTAGCACTTCTCATTTAGCTTACGACTACAGATAAAGAACCATATCAATTAATCCCAAGGTCTGCAATTGTTCACAAAGTGTTTGAAAAAAAAAAAAAAAGCATTATTTTCCCTTAAACTGTGGTTTGCACAGGAAAATAATGTACTTCCATTTCTCACACAGGCAACTAATGGATTTAGAAGAATTCATAAATAAAAGATACTAACATACTCTTCGGCATTGTCTAGCAACACTGCACTTTAATGCACTTCGTCAACAGTTTTATTTAACTCTCTTCCACTTTTCCTTATGGTCTCTATCAATGATGGCATTTACTGACAGCTCCTTAAAGTATAATCTGTGCAACTCACTCATCTAACAGGTCAAAAAAGCTGGGTCTGCACAGAAATATTACTTAATAGCTGTTTTCATGATGCAAAGATTTTTCCAGGATGAGGTTTGCTACACGCACAGACAGCTGCAACCACGAGCAAGGCAGAGTCTTTTCGGGCCTCCATTCCTCATTTGTGCACCCTGAGTGAAATCCCTCACCAGAGTCTCAGGACGATTTGAGTTGATACATGTTTTCAGAAGATGCTTTTCTTCCAGCAGGAGTCAAACTATTAGCTGTTTTCCCTTCTCAACAACAGGCATCCTGAATTCCTGGGCAATTCTATATGGCATCACCTTTAACAAGTGTCCCGATAGAGCACCAAGTCCTAGGGACTGCTCAAGTCTACTGCACACAACTGGTCCTAATATTGATGTACGATCCGTCTAATTTTGGATCTATCGAGGCAGAGATCTAAAATAAAATAAAACGTTTCACACCTTGAGGAACTGCACAAGTCAGCAGCTGTTCCATGCCCATACGAACAGTTGAAATAACTATGGACAGTGGAAGTATTTTGACTGCATCTCATTTAGAGAAATGCCATTTCTCTTGAGTTATCTCGGCTTCCACTTCCCATCACTAAATCCAAACTAGATCTATAGATAGAGATGAAATAGTTCTGCAGTTAATGTTAGAAACTATTAATGGCAAGCCCATCATGTGACCAGAGAACATGCCTGTACAAAGACTCTGTATACAGAAAACCAATATGCAGCTGGAAAATGTCCTCAGTGTGTGTGCCTTGATGTGTTCAAAACAATGACAGACTTTCCTCTTAAAAACATACACAATTCTGAAGTGTGCAGCTGTTCACAGAAACAATAATTAAAAAACCCCTGGAGCCAGCAGTTCTGCAGTGTTGCAGGTAGGGTACTCCAGGCACCCACATAACAAACACTTAATTTCCACAATCCAATCTTTAACATGTAAAGAAATCTAAAACAATAAGTTATAGGGCCACTGTTGCTAAATGATTACTTGATATATATATTCATATACTCAGACGCCAGAGGAGGAACTGAATGAAGTTTATCTGCAACACACAAGTAACTGCTTTTCATTGATATTTGGCACGTTTTTTAAGTTGGACATATAGTTGTTATGCCAAAGGTTTAAGGCGGTTTTACTGCTGAACAGCCTGCGATAAATGCACAACCCCCTCACACATTTTATACTATAGTTGCACAACGCCAGGCATGAAAAGAAACTTGTTCCAAGACAAACAGGTGAAGTTATTTTAAACGGAAGTGTTTTGAGGTATTACAATGTACCAGACACCTGCATGAAAATGGATGAAAAGCGTTACGTATCTTTTCAACATTTGAATCTTTGTTCATATTCTGGTTTGGGGTTACCAGTTGAACTAAAATCTACTTCACCATTTACAAATGCTAAAGTACTACACAGAGAAAGAAAAATGTATGCCTGCCTCCTCAACTGGTACAAACACATTACCCCAGCTTAGCTCTTAATGGGCATACTGGATTCCTAATCAACAGCAAGAGTCCAGAGTAATTACATTAAATCAGCATAACTGTATTAGCTTATACCACCTGACTTGGTGTAAGGTAAACACCTTGCGAACACTTAAGAAGAAAAAT
This sequence comes from Pachyramphus minor, assembly GCA_013397135.1. Classification (NCBI taxonomy): domain Eukaryota; kingdom Metazoa; phylum Chordata; class Aves; order Passeriformes; family Tyrannidae; genus Pachyramphus; species Pachyramphus minor. The sequence goes on along the minus strand of VYXB01003004.1, from coordinate 133,606 downwards.
GTATGGGCTTTTCCTCTTGCCCATTTCCTATAGTTTTATTTAAATGTATCTCATAAAGTCTGACAGTATGTTCATATCTCAACTGAAAAAGAAAAGACTACAGCCTACATTCCACCTATCAAAAATAACATTTCCCTTAGCTTTGTTTTCAAAGAACATCCACTAAACCCAGGGAAAACCTTTCAGAAGGGAAAGGCTGCTAAATAAATACCGTGAAAAGGCTGAGATTTTCCAATACAAAAGGCAAACCATAAGGTCTGTCTTGACTTTTAATGGCAGACAACCTTTGCTGCAGGCTCTTTTATTTTAAGATGACAGATTGCTGAGAAGGGCGGGGACTGGTTGGGATGAGAAAGAGACTGCAGCCAGTTTTAAAAGGTATTGTTGAGAAACTAAGAATAAGGAGAGAACAACTTCAGTGGTCCATGATTACTAAAGAACGGGTTTAGCCAGATAAACAGGTCTGCTATCCCTGAAGGGATTTGAAAGAATATCACACAGAACTTTATTAAAACGGATTACGTGACATTCGCTTTAGACTTTGAAGGTAAAAGCTTCACAGAAGTCTTTTAAAAAAAATTTTAAACTAAAAAAAAAAATCAAAACTTATTAGTGCTCTATGAATTCACAGTTCACAGGAATGGGATGCAGAGGCACACACCCTAATTTAGCCCTCGGCACTGAGTCCTTTGGAGATCAATAGCGAGATTCCCTTGCACTCCTGGGGAAGTGGAGCAACTTCTCAGGTTTCCTTGAGTTTGCAACCCTTCACTTTAACATTCGTTAATCGATTTAATGTTAAGTCAGAGATGTAGCTCTTAATATACACTTCAACCATATGTTAAGGCAGAGATCAGAATCAGTGCTGACAATCTTCAGTTACGAAGTGAATATTCCAGAGAGCTAAACTAATCCAAACTCCGAAATATTGCAGGTAACAGGATACGGACTCACATTCTTGCATGTAATGCACACTTCAGACAGTTTATCCCTTCATTCACCTCCCCAGAAGACCCTTTGTATTACAGACCTGCTTAAATTCACTAGATTTTTATCTACAACAACATTCTTGTTTCCATGAATACATCAGTTCCTTTGACCTTTGCACATTTATCCACATTTCTAGGTAAAAAAGTGAAGGCAACAATAAACATTAGTGACCCTAAGCAATGTATGTTACCAACGTGAGATGTATTTCTATGCACACAAGTATTAACTTTGTAAACCCTAACGTCATTACAACTCAAGATACAAAAAATTATACAAATTGATTTAAAAAAGAAAAAGTGTTCATTTCAAATGCTGACTACGTAATGCTAATTTTTAGATTAAAGCTTTGCTTTTATTTCTCTTTTGAGCTATTATATAATAGTAAATGAGATATTTAAAACTGGTGTTCAGTTCCTTGCTGAAGTGCTTAAGTGGAAATCGTACACTCTTAAATTTACAGGTTATTTATTAAAGGGGGTTTCTACTCTGCAACACTACTCAGATTTACATCCTCATGAAAATACTCCTTTCTTACTAAACTTACTGCTAATGAGTGATTATATATAAAAAGTATTTTTAACAGCGTTTGCATTTAGTCTATTACTAATGCAAAGCAATAATCTTTGTACAGTTGCTTTCAATTTTTCTGTGACTGCAACACAGGTAACTTTCGTTTATCAAAACAAAATTTCCTTAGTAACATTTAGCCTGGAGATACTCAATTTCTTTACGATAATCTAACGATCCATTCTAAATAGCTACTGAACAGAAAGCCTTGTTTCCATAGCGATAGCGAAACATTTTGTTAGATCACAGCTCATGACAAGTTTTGTTTTGACTTCTGGTTTAAACTTACTCCTTACTTGAATGGCACAGCCATCGTGCTGACAGCCTGCTTCAATAACAAAGTTGCTTGAACTGATTCGTGTTTTGCTCCAATTCGAGGTCCACGCATAAAAAAACCAGGTTCATACTCAGTTTTCAAAACAGGAGCTGCAGCCCGCTCATTTGATTTGATACTTTTCCCTGATTTAGCATGAGCACTTCTGTCCTAAGACCCTGGCAAAGAACTGTATTAGTTTCCAAGGGGCTGGTGGTGAGTATTTCTCCCTGTTTCCCTCTTTCCTTCTTCTCTCTGCCTCAGCAGGTGAATGCTTAGGAAGAGCACCTAAGGCAGTTCCACCTCCCAAACAATGTCCTCTGCACGCACAGCTCCTGCACTTACACACCCGCAACACCATTCCCAGCTCCGCTCCATGGGGGACCGAGAACAGGCACTGCCTCTGTAGCTGCAGGTGGAGTTTGATCAAGGTAAAAAACCCAAGTGTGACTCACTGACACTTTTAATTGTCTCCATTTTAATGTCATTCACTGACAAAAAAATAAAATTGAAATGTTGTTGTTGCTTTTTTTAAATAAGTATGTAGAACCACTCGCCTTTCAAAAAAATAATAAAACACACTTAATGTCAAGGATGAAGTAAATGGACGTATCTTGGGAGTTTTTATGATGTTTCTGAAAAATTTTAAGATCACAGAATTCTGAAAGGTCAAAGACAAAAACCTAAACCAGAAAATTCCATCTACTTAGACAAATCTTTAAAAGAACACATTTACTATGCTTAATTCATTATTCAAGGCGAAAAAAGTCTATTTTTTAACATGTTAATGGCATTTTAGATAGAAAAGGCAAGTTTCCATCTGCTTTATTGTCAGCTATTGTGAGTTCTGTATAATAAAAGGTTTAACAAAACTGCATTAATAAAAGCAATTTTTCTTTTTATTGACCAATCCCTAAATATTTCTTAATCAAACTGCCTGTTTGTACTGACACCATTCTAGAGAAAACAGGGAGGAGATGGCAGACCAAACAGGCTTGCTTTCTCAGAAAATATCCCTGCCGTGAACGAACAAGAGACAGTGAGAAAGTGAGTACATACCTGTGTGAGTTCTCAGGTGTGCTTTTAAGTGAGAAGACTTTGTATAAACTTTTGTACAGCCTAAAACAAAACAAAAAAGCAGAGGCTTCAGTAGGGAGAAGAGGAACACTTCACATTTCATTTAAATTTCCTCATTCAGTGTTGGTGTACTCTCTGGACACATTTAAGTTTACTGCCTTCTGGCATCTTCTTTGTCATCTAGAAGTAAAATGTCATTTAGAAGCTCTTAGGGATATGGTGCTTTACACAGAAAAAACACGTATGTTTCTGGCAGATTTACTGCTTTGTAATGTAGTATAGACCAAGAGCTGCTACAATCTATGTACAGTAACACCTGCTACATAAGCTAACAACTCAGCAGGGGGCTTCATTTTTTAAAAATTTCTGAGAGGTCCTGATCAAGCCAAGCTCGGTGTCATTGCCACCCAGGGCTCAGCATAACTCTCCCACCAAGCACTCCTCACACTGCACATGAATGGGTGCTGCGCCACCCAGAGCTATGCTGCTCGAGGGGGAGAGCAACCACATGCAGCAATTTCTCTCTGCACTACAATGGGTGTGTATTTCTTGTATCTGGGATCACGTACTACATGGAGGCACAGTTTATAGTCAGGTCCCTCTTCCCCTTCAGTGTAGGAGAAGGAAAGGCTGAATCCACCTGTGGGTAATTTTCAGAGATGGTTTTAATAGATTTATGAGGGCAGCTGAGTCTCCTGTTCGTAACAAAGAAGACATGGCCGTGGCCTCGGCTACTGGGAGTTGAAATGGTTCTTTCGGTGCCAGAAGATTCAAACTGAGCTGTACTGTGTTGGACAAACTGAGCCTGTGCTCCATCACAGATATTAGAAGAGTGAGAGCAGGAGCTGCATAGTCACACTGACTTATATTAGCAAAGGCCATCATTTTTTTATTTTCTAGAGTAAAAATTTTGTAACATAGTAAGATGAGCTCAGTTGTGTAAGAGAATGGCAAATGACATGAAGAAAACATATGTACTATTTAAAGAACATGAAAATGTCCCACTCAAAGTAAAACAACAAAGAAGAGAAATTCAACTTTGACAAGGAACTATTTGGTTCTCCCTAGGCATAGACTACAGCTAAAGAAAAACCACTTATACCTCATCCATGATTATTCAAACTTTTTTTATTGTAAGGGCTGGGATTTTCTGGCATAGATTGCTTACCGGGATAGTCACAGTAGTGGATACGTCTTTTCTCCAAATCTGGGTTACTTCTCCTGTTGTATCTGACCGGTTGGATGTTCTGGGGGGTTATGGGCAGAGTCGCTGGTAAGTTTGGATTGTGAATCGCCAGCTTAGAAGCTATAGTTGCAGCGTATGATGGAGGGGGGGTTAAATTCTGCAGCATCTCTGCTTGTCTGTCTGGACTTCCAGGCTCTGAGCTTGGGGGCGAAGGAGGAAAGTAAGTGGCCTGCTGCTGAAGAAACTGGTTTGGCATGGTGTAACTACAGGGGGGGATGCCCTGGAACTGTTTCATTGCAGTCTGTGGAACAGCCGAGGAGAGCGTGTTAAGGCCCGCCATGGCTGATGGCATGGAGACATTGTTTAGGGAGTCCATCACGGCTGCCTGAGTAGTAGTGTTGGGCATATCTAAATCCGGTGAGCTCAAGAGCTGATACAGCTGGCCTTGCTGGGGTGTGACAGAAAGATGAACATCTGGAGTAGGAAGCTCCTGCTTGATGAAAATGTTGTTCACATCAGGAGTTTGGTGGGAGCTGAAGATGCTGGTAAATTCGGGGAGGGCCTGAGTGGGAGTAGGGGCAGGGGCAGTAGTTTCGTTCTGGTGACTGAAGATGGTGACAGGCTCTGTCTTGATGTGGGTTACACAGGGTCGCTGAGATTTGTACAGGCCAGTTCTCAGATGGCTAATGTCGGGGAGGAAGACATTCATGTTGATGCTGTAAGGCAACCCTTCGCTGTCAGTGAAAAACTGGTCTACAACCGAGGCACTGTCTCTTCTGTATTTCTTATGTTCAGGGATGACAGGAACAGGCGGGAGCTGAGGTGCCAGGTATTTCTCCATTTCACATCTTGTCTATAAAGACAAAACAGACCATAATCCACATGGTTTGTTACCAACCAAGAAAGATGATGGCATGCAAGTCATGTGAGGCTTTGCAAATAAAAGGCAATACTGTTCAGCCAGCTGCAAGACACCTACAAAAGAAGTTATAAACGCTCATACTGATGAAAACCTGCCTTTTATAATTGCATGCTGATCAACATCATCAAGGACAAGGAGATAAAGTCATGGCATAAGTCATTCACACATTAAGATCAATCTGATGTTTCAGCATACACAAACTTTTCATCTTTTATGCCTACAAGATAGTGCGAGGCACAGAAGTGACAGGCGCTGTGCCTAATCTGCAGATCTCCTGCTATGGAATTCACTGCTCGAGCAGGGTGACTGCCTATCTGTTTCACCCGCTTCTCTTTGAAATGCTAACTCCAAAAGCCACATCCTCAGCTGGCTATTTGAATGCTAATACTTCAAGTAACGCGCTTATATATATATATATATATATTCTACACTTCTAGGATTTTTCATCCTTAAAAGAACAGTATTCGATTAGGAATATGACACCAAAGTGTAAAATTATTAATCATATTGAATAGCAAGAAGACGAGTTGACTGCATGAGAGTACTCTTTGTGTAAAGTGTCTCCAGGACTACACTGAAACCAGTAATAACCTATGCAGTGTATAATTGGCTAATAGCATGATAAACACGTCCCGATCCATGCCTCAGTCCTCGGAGAGCTCTTTAATTACTGGAAAATCATTCTCTTAGCGCAGTGGTGCGAGGGAATCCGTGGGTGGCTGAAGCCCTATACATTACTGGTGTACAGTCATCGGCAAAACATTTATCACGCACTCTCCAATGGGCAAATGCTACATTCCCCCCTGCCCTGTCAAGAGAGCGCTCATACCAGGCCCGCTTAGCACCCCGCAAGAGAAAGCAGCTGACAAACAGCAACTCTACCCGAAAGTGGATTTTAGGACCATTCTTCAAAGACCCCCAGTAAACACCACAAACAAACGGAGCCGCCTTCCCGACCCTTTGATCTGGATCTGCCCCGACATGCCAGACTACTTTTTCTAGCTCTTGTTTACGAGCCGAGGGTAGCTCGCTTTGAAGCCGTGCGTTATTTACTGGCTGGGGAAGACACCACCGAAACGCAGCGCCCGACAGTCCGCTTGCAGCACCGGGGGCTCCCGGCGTCCAGGAGGGCGCGGGTGTCCCACAGGGCCGCGGGAAGCTGTCCCTGGAACGGGCACCGTCCACAGGCTAGAGCCCGGCTGCGGTTGGCGCCTTCCCGTTTTTAGCTCCTCCAGCTGTTTGCCTGTGGATCCGCTCCCAAACAGCCTCCGGGGACAGACAGAAAATCCCGGGAAGCCCCCCCTTACCCGGTGTGTCGCGTGCTCTCGCCCCCCCCCCCCTCCCCGCCGCCTTTCCGAACACGACTCCCTGCGTGGGCGAGGAGGACAGGCGGCCGCTCTAATTCTGCCGCCGGGCAAGTGCGAAGGCAGCAGNGCCCGTGCCCCGCCTCAGCCCCGGCCGCCGCGCACGGCTCCGCCGGCGGGAATGCGGGAGCGCTCCCGCTCCGCACGAGCGGCGAGGCCGCTCCCCCGCACACGCACGCACATGAACGCACATGCACACATACACACACCCCGCCGCTGCCGCCGTAGCCCCGCACCTCAGTGTCCGCCGCCCTCGCCCCGCGGCCCGGCCCCACCCAGTCCCGCCCGGGCGAGGCGCGATGGCCGGTGGGCTGTGCGGGGACCGAGCGCCCGCAGGCGGGCTGGGAGGGGGTGCCCGCAGCCTACCTGCACCATCTCCTCCGCCGGCAGGGGCGCGCCGCCG
>VYXB01003004.1:73444-126125 GCA_013397135.1 Pachyramphus minor | reverse complement strand
GCGGTGCTCACCGCGGAGTGGAAGCGGGTTTTCAGCAAGTGCGGCGGTCCGCCGAGGCCCCTCTCGTGCTTTCACTATTATTTATAGTCTTGTAAAGAAGCGCTGCTAATGTGGGCACTTTAAAACAACCGTCTTGTCCTACCTTTCGTCTTCAAAAGGGCTTTAAAGGCAGTCATTCAGATTTATTATTTTTTGTCCCGAAGGCAACTCGTACTCGAAACCTACTGCTAATAAATTTCAGCGTTTCAATATACATCCCCCCTACGCTGTGAAAATGCTATTTTTCAACGTACTACAGAAATACCGCAGATGAGAAGGAAGGCAGGTAAAGAGGTAGCGACGATTGTCTCGTCTCTTAGCCCCCCCCTTTCCCCCCCCACCTTGGATGAGGCAAGTTTCTATTTACTTGTTTTGAGGTGTGGTTTCGACGCAAAGCATATTTCCGCGTAGACACAGGACAGTGAGCTAAGCTCCCGCGTGTTTCGCTGAAGGAACAGAAGAAGAGAGTCGCTGTCCTTTCATGCAACACCGGCGGGCTCACGTCGTATGGGAAAAGAACAGCGTGTAGTGGAGCCTTGGAAAAAAAGGACAAACTTTCCACCTTTTTCCTGGCCCTGCCAGCTCTGCACTGTCGGTTTGCAGGGAGAGAGTCTGTGAACCCACAGACATGTTGACAACCTCCCCCTTCCCGCATTTATCCTCTATCATTTATAGACAAAGCTCTTTTTTAAAAACGTAAAAAAGCATTTTTTTTCTGGTCAACCTGACACTCCTCCTCTTTGCTGCCCAGTCCACAGCGAGTACGATGTCTCAGAGCCTGCATGCAGACAACTAATTACAGAACCAGGAAAGAGCTCAGCATAACATTTCTTTACACAAACTGTCTGTTTAGCAATACGTAGCCGCTCGATGGTTGTTATTACTAACGCAGATCCGGCTACTCCCGTCAGCGTAGCATTTAAAGCCGTGCAGGCTAATTTCCATACACTAACACTAACACGTATTTGCATTTAGACAATGCAACTTCCTTGTCCGTTTCTGAAGACTCATGGCGTTTCTTTCCTCACTCAAGCCTGTGAACAGGTGTTTTAACTAACAGATTTTTAAATCATCTTGTTTTTGTGTGAATGCCCTTCGCATAACCCTAGTTTAAGGCTATACTTCGATCTACAGTTTTTGAATGCCTGTCATGTCGTCTGTGTTAAGCCAGTTAGGCTTCAAACTACGTTTTTGACCCTCTGAAAGGACAGTTTAGTATAAACTGCTTTCTAACAGCTTTAAAAATGCAAAACTAGCAATACTACACTAGGCTGTCTGGAAACTAATTCTTCTAGATCAGGCACAACATAGGGCTAGGCAGCATCTGATTAGTGCATATACCAATAACTTTCAGATATTTTTATGAATTGTATGGCTGTAGTAAATGAAATGTTTCTGAGACTTGCATACTTTAATTGCATGTTTTCCCTCCATCACTCCTTAAGTGAATGATAAACAGATAATTTCAAAATTTGGTTTTTTTTTGTTTTGCTTTGTTTTATATATGTACATTGTTAAAGGGCCTGCTCTAGCAAATGCTTTGGCAGGTTAATTAGAATGGTATCGCTGAGTAAAGCCCTGTGTATACTTTAAACATCTTCAAAAGCATTTGTGAATGTGTTTTAATACAAATAAATAGATCCGATCTCATCACCATGTTTTTGTGCTAGTGATGGGCCGGGTCCTAAAGTCTTTTGTCAATCACTAATCAAATGGAAGATAATAAAGATTGTATAATTTTTAAGGGGTGATGTTTTATTTTGACATTTCTACGGTCACTAACAATTAAACAGATTGACTCTTGTTCCTGCTCAGGTTCATTGCTTGTCTGACCTACACAGTGCTGCACTATTTATCTAACAGATAGTCTAAATGCACTTTTAGATCTAGACAGAAAAAATATTTAATAGCCCATTTTAAGAATTCCCATTGTTATTAGATTTTATACTTTTTAACAAATCATTATTATTTACAAATTTAAAATCAGTAATAAGCCGCCAACTAATACCATCTCCTAAATTAAATTGAAATGAGAATTTGTTCAGATCAGGGGATGATCTGGGGAAAAAAAGAGTTTACAGCTATAATAATTTTGGAATGTTTCTGCTTCTTTGCTGATTTTGCAAGAGTTAGAAGTGAATTTACACCTTAATAGGCAAATTTGCAGCAGAAAAACAAGTAAGCTCTTTTCAATCCGGCTCAGTTCTGTTTGTGCAAGTAAGACTTCTGGCAGACATGTTCAGGAGTTACAGTAAGTGGTCATTCCTCTGCAACACAATTCCCTGAGCATCATATAAAAATAACAACTCAAGGTCTTTAGTTACTGCCCTGCAGAGCAAAAAAAAGGAGAAATAAAGCCTTGAGTGGTAATCACCTACAGCTAGGTGTGTGAAAGACACCTTTCAGTGTCCATGGTCACTGGTAAGAGAACTGCAACATTCTGCACTCAAAAGAACATTACCAGGTTCAGGCAAAAAGGGTTAAACTTTCTGAAACTATGTAAATGCTGCAGGTTCTGAGCGGGCAAGGATCCAGGCTTTCTGAATGAATGTAGACTCAATTACTTTGAACTCTCTTGTTCTGTACATTCCTATTCGCTTAGTAGTGCTATACCCATTAGGGGAGACAGGAGAAAACAAGAACAAATGTCAAGTCCCAGGCGGTCAGGAGCTTGGCAAGTGGAGGAGCCTTGTGGGAGTGGGGTTTGGGAGCAAAGGAGGGGAAGAGGGGCAGGACGGAGACAGGCCCCCTGGTTTCCTAACTCTTTGGCTCCACCAGACACACCTCTCAAGGAAAGGTACTTGTGTGCCACTGTCCTGGTGGGAGGAGTAGGGCCAGAGTTGATGGGGCCCTGCACATGTGTTGTTTGGAGGGATAGGGAAGGAGTGGACGTGGACAAGTTGTTTCATAACGATGAGGTGAGGGAAAAGTGAGGACCTCAGCTGAACTAAGCCAGGCTTGAAAGCCACAGGAAGATCTCTGATAATAATTTCAGGAGCTTTTAGCACATTCAGAGGCCTGTTCTGAGTCAGAAAATATCCAGCTTGTTTTTTCACGTAAACTTACTAGAGAAGTGGAAATTAACTTTCTTCTTGCAAAATAGTAGCTGTCTGTACTTTTGGCCACTCATTAGATTTCATCTCCTCGAGGGAAGAAATGGTTTCTCTTTTCACTTCTGACTTTCAAAAGAGAGCCAGTACAGTCCTTTTACTTTAAGAACAGCGTTATTTTTCTCATTCTAACTTTCCACTGAAGACAGGATTGCACTAGCCACAAGGTACCATCTTAACTCATGACAGGCTTTGCGAATGCCACTTGCGCTATATAATACAGCACCACCACAATGAGGAATGTAGCAGGGTGACTTTCTGTTAAAGCGAATGTGGGAAATCGTGAAATGACAGTCTATTGCTGTGTACCTTTGTCTGTTGCTGTTTCAGGATTGATTTACAGAGATGTTCCCTTTGCTTATGAAAGGCAAGCCCCGTTCCCCTTTTTCATTTTACTTTACCAGAAATACTGTGATAGACTATATGGAGAAAAGGATATTCCTGCTGAAATAACAAATGGCATTCCCCTAATTATTTCAGCCTGGCATTTTGAGGAAAAATACATTTCATCTTGACTTCTTTCCCTTCTTAAGATTTCAGTAGTCATCCTGTTCCACCTTTCTTCTGCTCTAGTGTGCAAAGCCTTACAATCAGGAAAATACCTCTAGTTCCCCTTGGACAAGGCTTTGTTGTGAAGCATGTACAGAAAGTGAGATTTCATTTTGCCAAAGCCCCCTGTATACCCAAGAGGACAGTTGCATCAAACCTTCCTGTTTCCAGTGCAGTTCCTCAGGTTTTCTTTTCTGTACTGCTGGGAATGAACCATCCTGAACCACTTTGGCATTTTTGTTAATGGAATTGAATTGGTACATCTGGTCAGGTAGAAACCTTCTCAACAGAGTGACTCCAGCATTAGAGAACTGGATTTGACATTTTTTTAGAATCTAAAGGGAAAAACCACTGCAAAAGAAATGATTATCCTACAGCTTGATACAGACTTTGTAAAATGAGAGGTGTATGAAAGGTTCTCTTTTGCACAGGTAAAAATTAAGCAAAACTTTTAAAGTTATGTTGAAGTTTGCTAAGATTACTAAAAGCACTCAGATGCAGTTGTATGTGTGGTTTGTTTTTATCCTTTAGCTAAATATATTTTTCTTACACTGTAAGATGAGTAAGTTAGAATAGCAGTGAAGGTTTGTGACAACTAAGTGAAGGTATGTAAACTTACCCACAAACAACCTTTGAAAAATATTTTTGCGGCAACAGGTAAAAATCCTACCAGGTCTGCATTTTCTGTATTTTACCTGAGTCAGTGTGCACTGTATAAAGCCTAATTACAGATGAATTATATAAATCCATCTATGCAGAGATCTGTTCAAGTATTTTCCCTCAAGTTTAACTTGAGCATGTGTGTATACACTTGCATGCATCAGTCTGATTTGCTATTTATCAAGGCCAGTGCTGACTTGGCGGAACAGATGTTTCAAGATGGAAACTTCAACTGCTCATTACTTGAATTCTTGGATTAAGAATCATCAACCTGTCTGGAGCAAACAAGACATCTTACTCAGTAACAACCCAATCTTTAGTCAGATGTTAAAGAGTCTTAACTTTAGGTAACAGCCTCATATTACTAGGTTTCAGGTACATTTCAAATATTTTTGGCCCACTTGAGAAGAAAAAATACAGAAAAATCTTTTCTTGTTACCAGTTTCATTTTTTTGATCTCTGTAGGTTTAAAGTGTATCTGAACTGGAGGCTGTTTATTACAAAAGGCCTTTTTAAGAACAACAGGTCACTGACTCAGCTTTAGGAGATGAGTCTTTGCTATATTTTCATCTGTTGTCATACAGCTGCTTGGCTCTGACTTGTTGCATGGTAGGGCCACAAATGACAATGACATGCTCCTTAAGCGTGTAATTTAATTATTTATGTACTATTAGAGCAGATGGAAATCTATACATATGGAGCAATTAGACAAGATTAATTAAAATGCATACTTAGAAAATAACATTCACAATTTTTGGAAAGGTGGTTTAACCATCACTTGGAAGTCTGATGGGAGCCACCACCATTCTTTTCTTCCACCTCCCCCATCCAACACAGCGGCTTGCCTGCTTTATGAAAGTAAATGCTATTGGCAATGTTTGTTAGCAATAGGTGGTCTTATGCTGATGTTTTAACTTCTTGAATATATGAGACAAACCCACATTCTTTACTGCTAAAGAAAGAATTTTTTGGCTCCGGACTGTTTATACTGAGAATCTGTTAATAAACGGTAACTGTAAAGCTGCCATAATTGCGTATTTTGGCTGAAATCTCGTGATTAGACAAATAACGTAGTAGAGAGTCCTTTGGGTCTTGTGAAATCCTGGTTTGTCAGGTGGGAGATGGAGCCTTTACAGGCTTGGATGTGCCAGAGGGGATGGTCTGGCTGGACGAGCTAGGAGGACATTAAAGCAATGACATGCTACTGGCTAAACAGTCACTAGGAGCATAATGAGGTAGGGCAATGAATGCTCATTTGAAACTAAATCCTGATTTTGAGAGAAAAAATAATTAAGGGAGGTGGTCAGAAAAAATTCCTGCACTTCTTATGCTGTGTTCTTTCAAGTAGGGGAAGAAAGGATAAGCTCCTTAATCAACTGCCTGTGAGGTGCACAAAGACGATCCTGGGTCCTTTAGAGTCTAATATCTGAAGGGTACAGTGTGCTGCTTACTGAAATACTGGGAGCAGTGCAGAGCCCCTAACAGGCCACTTTGGTTGTCCAGACAAGCTAATGAGCCTGTGTGGCTAATGTTCCCTGGGGGACCTGAAGTGCCCCATTCAAAGCAAGTGTAGAAACCTAAATTTCAGGGTGTCATGTAGCTGTACCCTTAGTAGTGAAGCAGGAGAGCTCATGATATCAGTGCTTCATAGTGTCTTCGTAATTCCTAAAACTAAGCTATATCTCTGTACTGAAACAGACTTGCATCCAGCGTAGGTGAATTCTGCATTAGACAAAATGGAAATAAATAGTAGGCTGAGGGAGGTGAGTACAGTTCTCAAAGTCTACAAACCCAGAGAAGTCAAAATACCCCTTCTTGAAAAGAACGACCTCTTTTCTTCTGCTTCCTTAGAGGACACTTTGTAAAGCAGTTATAATTATAGACACTCAACAGCTGGGAAAAGAAGTAGTAACAGCAAATATAACTTTGATGGCAGTGATTATGGAAAAATAATAAGGAGGAAGAAAGATGCCTAAGAAGTCAGTGACCTGCATTGAAAAGATAATCTAAAAGAAGTCCATGAAATGTATTAAGAACTCTAACAATTGCCTGGTTTTAGATAAAAGATGTAGAACTGTTGATAAGCAAGAGGAAAAAACATGCTAAATATATTTGTATCACATACTGACAAAATACATTTCAACAGTAATTCAAGAGCATATTAAAACAGCTACTATTTATGGTCTTAGATGAATATATCTGGATAACCTCACACCAGGAATTTTGAAAGAGATGGTCAGTGAGTTTTAAGGATTGATATTTAGTAATTGTTTGAATCTTAGACTTGTTCCAGAAGACTGTTAAGAAAGCTAGAGTTAGAACCAATACTTAGAAAATGTAAATTAAATTATGTAGGTAACTATAAAGTTGCACTGGGACATTAATTTGAGCAGCTTAATGTGAACAGTCAGTGTGGGAATTTATTAAAATAGAAAGATAATATCATTTCACTCATTACATGCTTATGAAAAACTAGACTTTGTTGAAGTAACTTTGAATAAAGTTGGTCACAAAGGATAACAGAGTTTATGCAAAACACATTTTTGCAAAATGTATGATTGGATTCACTTCATCATTTTTGACTAAAATTCCTAACTGACAAGTCTCAACTTATTTTCAAATGGAATATAGCCAGGTTGGAGTATAAGGTCTCTTGTGGGGGGATTGGTTTGTAACAACAAGCTATGTACCAACATAGTAGTTGATCAGTTTTATTGAGGAAAGTAAGTGTGGAGGAGAAATAAATAATGAAGGTGGGAATTCTGTCTACTGAAACAACAAATTCGTACATTCCTTGGCATGTGGGATGCTTCTAAACTGTACATCTGCCAGTATAGATATATATGAAGACATGAAAAGGTTCATGGCTTAATTATGGCTAGTTAGCTGGATTCCTCAGATGGCCAAAAAGATGAAAATCTTAGATGCCTAAACATGTAAGGTGAACCTCATAGAGTTGTTATACTGTAACTGGCACCGGTGAGGGTGTTTCACTGAAATGCTCAATCTTTTTCAGCATCCACAGTTCAAGAGGGGGTGATATCACTCCTTCACACTTAGCTGTTGAGCCTGCATGCACTTCTAGTGTCTATTGAACTACTGTGTAGGCAGTAGAGAGAGCTGGGCCTCAAGATGAGGCAGACACTACTTCCCTTGGAACACTGTAATTCTGGATGGACCACGCAGTAAACTGAGGGGCTCATTTTAACAATGCAGTTTTCAGTCTTTCTTACTTATCCCTTCCTGCTACTTATGCCTCCTCCCTTTATTTTTTAATAAAAATAGCAATTTTAAAAAAATACGCGCTTAAAACTCACGTGCAGTATAGATGCCTAAATAGAGAAGGAACTGTAAAAAATGGATTCTTTGACCTATCAGATAAAGATCTACCAAGGCTGGAGGTTGATTGACTGGAGTTAAATCTAGGCAATTTCAATGTTGATCAATCTCCCATGGTAAGGTTGCTTGACTATCACTGCTTGTGGTCCGATGGATCTTTTTTGTTAGCATTTGAGAATCCCAGAGAAGCAGCCTACAGAACACTGTTCGCATGTGCACCATAGACCAGGAATTCCTAATTAAAGTACATTTGTTACTCCATTATTGCTGTTGTGCACCCCAATTCCATGATCTGTGCAGAGGAGTCAACCTAACTCAAAGGAGAACAAAGAATTAGTTAGCATCTGTCTATCTAAACATTATACCCTTGGGGAGGAAAAAAACCCAACAACCAGAAGGAACCAGCCCTTCTGCTATCAGAAACAGCTGCAGCAGCAGTAAAAGTAGGATTTTCAGTCAGTCAGAGGATATTAAAATTACTGCAGGGTTCTCACTTGCTTAAGGGTAATAATTCAGGTGACCATTACCATTTTTCAACATATCCTGGTAACTTGACTGACATTTTTTGGAGAAAAAAGAAGTTTAGGAACAAACAAGTAATTTCAAAAAAATCTCAATAGCAGGTACTGATTTTCTATGCATCTGCCTCAAGACTAATTGAGGTTTGCCCTCCAGTGAAGACATATTGAACATCTTTCAATAAGTGAGCTGAATAACTGGATGTCACTTGTATGTCACTGGATGTCACTTGAGGTATAACAGCAAAGTAGAGATTACAAAAACACACCTCAGGTTGCAGTAGAAGGGTCAGCCAGGAATGTGAAAGGTGCTTCCCAAGAAAACTTAGGAATGTGGCTTGATTTTTGATCCCAATCACTCCAGAGAAGAGGAATGTTACTTTGTGATGAGAAGGTTTAAAATCCCAATCACCAAAAATCCAGAAGTTAGAGAATATATTTGGACTCACTAGGGAAGCTAAAAACTCGTCAGAGCATCTGTTGTGTTTAGTGGCCATCACAAACTGACCAATAAGAAAGATTAATGAACCAAACACTATCAACCTCAAAGACTTCAGTGCTCCACTACAAGGAAGCTGATCAGCCTTGATAAAATGTGGTTGCACGAGTCCTATCTCCTGTTCACTTTGGGGTTATGGAGTTGATGACAATATTGATCTTCCTGGGTGAGGAAATTTCTGCATTTTTAATTGTGTAGTGTAATGAAAAGGCACAGCTGCATCCTCCTTCATGGTTTCTTATTTGCATCATGATGAACACTTTCCATCAAGGAAGGAACTGCTTCCACACAGTTTGTTTAGTTTAATTTACTTGAGGTAAAGTGTAGTCAGAAAACAACCGATTTGCCAACGCTGCAACAATCTAGAAATAAGATGATAGGTGAAAATTGACAGTGGGTATCAGTGATGACTCAAATGCCTGCTCACAATAGGCCTTTAGAAGTGACATACATCTATCAAAATTTTTGAAAACAGAAACATCCCTCTTCTCAAATAAGTCACATAAGTAAGATGTCCATTAAAAAAGAAGTCAAATGTTATAGAAGGTGAAATATCTAATGACATAGGACAATATTACATATCTCACACTAATTTTGCTAACTATATTATTCCCAGGAGCTGCAGATGCATTCAAAGTCCTTTAGAATGTTTTTAATTTAAGTTTTCAGACATATATTAAGTAATAGATTAGGATAAATAATATTCAACATAGTTAAACAGTTAATTAACACAATGTTGCTTTTTTTCCCTTGTCATTTTTTGCCTTTCTGAAAATATTTAGAGCCTGATCAAGAGAAGTGAATAATTTTTCAGTGAGAAAAACATGAAACACTTTGTTAACATTGGCACTCATAGCTTCAGCTTCAAGTGTCAGATTATTGTCTACAAAACATGCTGGAAAAGCATGCAACAAAATACTCAGTACAATATTCAATTCAGCTTTATTCTGCACCTATTTTAAGGATATTAATTTATTCAAGTAATTAAGGATATTGTTTTTCAAAAAGAGGCATTAAACTTGCAGTCATATGTTACAACCAGCTTAGCTAGTTTCCACGTTTAATATATTAATATTTTTCCAGAAGTTCTTTTTTTCATGATTTGTTTTGAAAATGCTTTTTGCATTATTAAAAAAAGAATATAAATAAACATTTTTAGAACAAGAGATCAATATAAAAACCTTTCTCCATTTTAATGATACTTTGTTAATTTTATTTTTTTTTTTTTTTTTTACTAGAGCTGCTCTAGATCAAAACATTTATGTATTAAGATGTTCACATTTGACCCATAAGTATTCTTGTTGCTGGGTGACTTAATGGAAGTTCGGTCTATGCCTATTGTGTCATGGTATGGAAAACTGCCGTTCATGAATGTACAGCTCATTTCAAATGTGTTTATTTACCTGACCGGTTCATAACGTGCTTAGTTAAGCTACAGAGCTCGCTTACGCACGAACTCGTAAGTAATGTGGCAAGTTGGATGAGGCAAGACTTAACAACGTCTTAATCCCTGTGCTGCTTCAAAGATATAAATAAGATAAAGGAGAGGAAAAGTTGATTCAATCGTTTAACAAAACAAGGCTTCTTTCTCTTTAGATTGCATACTGATAACTTTGTAGAGTAACAAAATACAAAGCTTCTTTTAATTACTAGAAAACCTTGTTTCTGTGTGATTCAAGAGTAAGGCCTAATGATTCATAAATATGGCACACAGTGTTGGGTACAAATCACCATAAGATACTACATAATTGCATGTAGCACAGGGAAAGAAGTGTATTTGATAGCACAGGAGAAACAAACTAATATTAAAACATGCATTTTGTCAGGACCAGGATAAACATCCTGTTCTAAATGTTTTAAAAGGTTTTAAAAAGTTTTACAGTGCAGGACTACAGTTTTTAAAATTTTAAGTTTTGCTTTCAGATATGACTTCACTGACAAGTAAAAGAAATAAAAGTGGAAGGGAAAAAGAAGTTACCTCGTTTCCTTTTGCTTCATATTAGCATTGCTAGATGATGCAAACAGAGCAGGTTGCAATTGCACAAACTGTCTTTCATCAATATCACATCTGCATCCATTCCTGCTATTTTAAATCTTACATTAAAACAATTCTTTGAAGATAGTGAAATTCACCTATGAAATAATTAATGATAGTAGGTTAGACCAGCTTGGTCCACTGTGTTCTATCAACAGAAGCATTTTGCAACAATCCATTGCAGCACTTCAAATCCAGGTGATGTTATTTATAGTATGAAGCAGTGTCAACAAGCTTTCCTGGTATCTCATTTAAGAATATACAAAAAAGCTCTATATTCTATCCCAAGGACATTTTGGTACCTTTGAACTAGTTTCATGCCAGTATGTCCTTAAAAAATATCACATTGAGGTACAATGTGACGTAATGCCCACCTTCCTCTACTCTGAATGCAGGAGTGAAAACTGGGCTCACAGAAAACTCAGGAATAACCAAACAGCCAAAAAAGTTGCCTATTCACTGAATTATGTAGCTTAAGCAATTCCACTGTACAATTACTTCCTTAATCATTAATGCATTATATTTTTAAATATCCACCTCCCATCAAATGCTATGGCCTTAATTTGTTTTATTGTATTAAATGTACTCTAACTGGCAACATACAACTGAAAAGTTCTAACCTGTGCAAAGTCAAGTGTTCAAGTAGTCATGGTATCCATACTGTCTAATATTTGTCAAAGGTTCCTTACTTTTTCATGAAGTCAGGTGCTTAAGAATGGAATAAATAAAAACTAGAAAACTGGCATTTTTTAAAGCAGACATTAGAAAATGAAGGAAGAGGCATATTATTGAGTACCCTCTCAGTAATCTGGAGCTTTATATAGTCTGTAGAAAGTGCCTCCAGCTAATAGACTGGAAGCTCTGAATGTCGTCTTCGCAGTTTCTTTTCAAAGCTGAAGGGCTGAAGGTCACTCCTTTTTTGCAGGAATGCCCCCATCATTATCTTACCCAAAGTTAACTTCTTTGAACACTCAGCAGGGATGATCAGATTAAATCCTATGCACCAAGTGAGGAAAATGGTACATACTCATTTTCTTATGGAAGCAGTATAATGACTATAAAGCACCGTGAAGCCAATAGCCTTACCACGTTTGTTCAAACTGGTTTTGCTCCAATAAATCCATGTTCAGGATCATGCTTGTTCCTACTGCAAACCCAACATACAGATCTAAGAAATGTTAGTACTGTTATCTCTCTGTGTAGAAGTAGGACTTTGTGTTGTCAGGACTAGGGCAAACCTAGGTGATGTCTGAGAATGCCCGCATATGTCTGCTTTTGGCACCTCCATGGTTGAGGGGCACCCAAGCAAGAGGACCTTACAGTTACATCTTTATGTTTTCTCTATATTCATAGAATTGATAAGAACATGAAAGAATAACAAAAACATAGCTTAGAAGCTGGATCAGGTAATCCTGTTTCCAGAAACATCCAGTGAATCTGGAAGCTTGCTTATCAAAGACAATGTATAATTTAATGAAAACTAGGGCTGTTAATTCAAATCAGTAAATGTGGTGCTGTCCACTGTTGGCCCATGGGGAGTTTGCACCTTTCTGTCACGAATCTTACAATTCCTAAAGCCAGAACAGTAGATCAGACAAGCCCATGAAGATGATGCAGTATAGTAATATATTTAAAAAAAAAATAATTTCCAGGTACTTTATTGTCATTTAATTCATGACCAAAACCACCTTAAACATGGATGCTCATGGAGAAAGATTTTGCTTTGTATTAAAAATAAATATAATTAAACCAAAATAATTTAACTTACATTTATGTTAAAAATGTATATGTACATATACATAACATTTCAGTTTACAACTACAAAAGAATAATAATTATCAAAGATCTTGATATTACTGCACCTGGAAACATAAGAACTTTACATAGTTTCTTTGTAATTTCACAGAGTTTATTGGTTTGAAAACGCTCTGTACTTGTTTTAAAATCATTCAGCTGTCTCAGAATTACTATCATGGTGTAAATATATTTGACAAAGGTTTCAGCCTGCACAGATTTGAAATGGCACATCAGAATGAAAAACCGCTATATTTCATAGGATTGGCTATTTGGTTTTCATGGACAAGAGATCTAATCAGCTCACTCAGGTTCCCCTAAGGGAGGTTTCAGACAGTCTCATTGTGTAGGAGGGCATCCTGGCTGCCACTGAGATTAGCCTGCAGAGATTTTGCAGGGTTGAGAAAGAAAGGTAAGCTCCCTCCTGCTGCTGGTAAACACTGTTATTGTTCTCTATTCCCTGCTGAATGGCACAAATGCAATTCTGCAACGTTAATTACTGCAATAATGAAAGAAATGACACAAAATGACAAGGTATGTGCTAATTCAGTAAGATTCAAGTCATTGACATATTAGTCCCTTTACTGCTCATTGTTACTTTCAAGCACGTACTCCTTTACTCATAAAGACTGAGTGAATTCTGGGGACGTAGTATTTAAATAATAAGTTAATAAAATAAAGATTAATGTGCAAGAAGTGGTGCTTAATGATCTCTTAGGAGTTGTTCAGGTCAGGACCTGAACACAGAACATCTCTGATGAAGTATCAGAAGAAAAGGACTTAGCCGTCCTTGCAGGACTTGCAGACTGTTTCCCAAAAGTCAAGACTCACTAGAATGCTATTTATATGCTAACCTGCAGAAAGGAAAAAAAGACAAGGGAATAGACTGGATCGAAATATTGTATTTTTCCCTTGCTTAGAATTCCCACAATACCACAGATGAGATGAGTGATACTAATTTTTTTGTGAACATCTTACATGTAGCTCCAGATGACTGCTCCACTGGCATTGGGAGCTGTGTGCTTGGAAACCACAGGCCTGCGAAGCACAGTGACCAGTCTCCTGTATGTGTGGGACTATACCCGCGATGGGGAGCACAAGAAAGCTTGGGCACAGCAATGACCCTCTCTCAAGGCCTCAGAGAGAACTCATGGGGATTTTTTCAGCTTTCTTTTAAAAAAGGACCACTGCACTTAAGTAATAATCCTGTATTCACATGTATATTCACATACACATTGTATATGAAAATTCCCATGTAGAAGTGAAGCATTATGTTGCCAGACTCTGCCTAATAATAATGTACAAAATAAACAAATTCTTATAAAAAACTGAATAAGAAAACAAAAGACAGTCTTGCATGCCACAATATGTATCTCTAAAATCACGAAAAACAGGACCACTGGGAATTGCTAACAATTTCAGCTGCAACAGTGAATAATCTAAGTAATCCTTTTTCTATTGAACCAAAAGGAAAAATGAAAAGACTTTCATTGAAATACAGTCATAAATTCCATCCATAAGACTTTTCCTGCAATTAAGTTACATTTACTGATCCACTACTCCCTTAAAAGGAGCATTAACACAAAGACTTCAATTATTCATGGTCAAACAAAGTTGATTCTATTACTTCAGTCAAAGCGGCATTCTCTTTTACAGTGGTTATTTCTGTAGTATCTTCAAAAAGGGCACACAGTCTGTGAAAACATGTAAGTTTTTGAGTAAAAGCTATTTCCATGATCAATCCTAACTTTTTACATTTAATACTTCTGCCATTTGCTCCTTTTATGGGGATGAAATTTGCTGGGAAGTTTTGTCCCCTTCATCCCTTAAAGGGTAAGCTGATTGACATTCACCATTTTTTTGAACCTAGTTCCAATGTCCTGAGAAAAAGTCTCTGTCTCTCTCAAAAAGAAAAAAACAAGAAACCAAACCCACAAGTATTTACTGTTATGGAAAACTTATCAGTGAGGAAAGAAACCGGGGGAACTCTTCAAAATGAACTCTGTAGAAGAAAGTTTGTGGTTCTTGTGCTGTCAGCAGAGGGCTTAACGAGCTGCAGAGGGTCTGACATCTGCAAAGAACTGTACCTACTTCTACTGCTAAAAACTTCTGCAGTACTGGCCACTCCCTCTGCCCTAATTCCCAACGACTGTACGTTTCCGCTAGCGATGCTGTTCCCTGAGAGTTGGCATCCCATACTGCTGTCAATTGCTGCCCAGCTTCAGTCCCAAATACCCCAAGTGTAACTGCCTTACTTAAGCTACGGAAGCATGCATTTTAAAGGTCAAGAGTTCCCAATCAATCCTAGGAATTTAAGAAGGGGATAATATTGCCCAAAGACGCTAAGCAAAACTTGATCTTCTAGAGATACTTGTTTCATTTTCAAAGGTTGAGAATGAATACAGATTCTCGATATTCTTTGGTATAGGAAAATACCAGTGATACATTTCTTTGACTCCGTAAGAAGTCTGGCATGTGATCTATTAAATGTAATGTTAACAGGCAGGGAAATACTTTCCTCAGTAGACCTCCCTAACGAGCACAACCCTGAAAGATGAAAGGATGTTACAGACTCAAATTGTTGTGTATAAATCTGTTTTCATGTAAATACGCTACAGACTGACAAGTAATTGAGGCACACATACATAATAACACAAATACTTTTCCAAAAGGTAATAATTTGTTTCTACAATATCATGTTTTCTGAGTCATCTATTTCAAAGACATGGAAGTTGATGAATGCTTACCAGAAGTAAAAGAATTCTGTGCACATGTCAGAGGTTAAACGGACTTAAGTGTTCCTCTTTTTTTTTCTGGAACTGGTTATCCTACAAAAGTATAACTGAGGCAGAAAATAATAGCTAATGTGTAAGAGGTAGGAAATTGTATCCCAGACATACTGACAAATAGTCAAACGACTAATATTTGAATTTACAGTTTTTCATCTTTTACAAGGTTTCATCACTGTTTTGTACAGAGAATCTTGAAAGGGATGAAGACTACAAATCCCAATGACATACTGTTTCTTTGTACAGAAAATATTTAGAAACTACATTTCCAGTGAATTATGATCACAGGATTCAGCAATAAGCCATAAAAGTTTAGGTCCTTATTTAAAAAAAAGGAATTATATGTTTTCAATTTTTTCCTCAAATAAGAGATTACCTTGATGCACTAAAGGTGCTTTGCTTCAAACAAGGGACAGAAAGGTGACAAAGCAATTACAGTGTTAAAAAAGAGAAAAAACATCCTAACCTGCTCTAAAGCACTGTCCTTCCTTCTTTCTGGTTCAACCTCTATATTTACAAAACTTATCACTTAAGTAACACCTACTTAATGTACCACAAAATGTAATAGTGGATGGAGATTTATTTAGGCTTTACTGCCTTTGGTTTGAAAAAGAGGAACTAAGGATGATTATGTGGATTGGCACTTCAGTCACAAGTTACTTATATGCATGACTGGCCTTAGAAATTTCTCTTTACTTCATTATTTTTGACTCACATCACTGACACAAGGTCTGCTATAATGGGAGACTGCAAAGACCATGAAGAATAACTTTGAACAATTCATTTGACAATTATGTTTGTGGGAAAGAACATCAGTAAAAGTGCTGTACAGGTAATGCAACTGCACCTTTTCATTACTTAAAGAGCAAAAAGCTTAATTAATTTTTGCTGTAGGGCATCTTACGTTTGAATAGTTATATTTAAGTGACATTCTAGCTTTCTCATGAGAAGCTTAGAAGGTCTCCTCCTAGATAATTAATTATAGCCTTGGAGTCTAGTGAGGAATCACAGGAAAAATACAAAATCTTCACCTGGAAAACCCCCCCAAACATACTGAAAAGATTTACAAAGGGCCTACATCGATTACAAGAACTTGCCAACAACATTATGTGTTATCAGTGTGTTCTAAAAAATTACTTTTATTTTTGCATATCTAAAGATGGACCTTGGTAATAATTTAAAAAAATAAACAAACCAAAACCCCACAATGCTTTGTCAGAATATGTCACTTTGTCATCTGAAGAACCATTTAAATGTTAATAAAATTTCACCACAGATCAGCCTAATATTCCAGCAGCCTTTTAGAAAATTGGGCTGCCTGGAGGACACAGAACTTTACAATGCACAATTCTATAAGAGTCAAAATGTTCCTGTGTATTGCATTTCCATAAAAGAATTAAACAGAATTTTGTCTTTTGGTGGATAAGAAGCAAATAAATGTCACTATCTTATATCAGTATATTTAGAAATAACACTATAGAGTAATTTAGGTTGGACAAGAATTCTGAAAATCAGTCATCTAGTCCATCTCAAAGTCAGGTCCAATTATCCCAGTTTGCTCAGGACTTTGTCCAGTTGAGTTCTGAACATCTCCAAGGATGAAGATTCCATACCTCTCTAGGCAACCTGTTTCAGTTTTTGACCACCCTTACAGTAAAACATTTTTCATAAGAGCTAATTGAGTTTTCTAGTGCTCCATCCTGTGTCCATTGTCTCTTACACTATCACAGTGCACCTCTGAGAAGAGTCTGGCTCTGCTGTCTTTTAGGTTGTTGGAGACTGCAACAAGTTCCTCCCTTAAGTCCTCTAATCTTAAGGCTGTACGAATCTGGTTCTTTCAGCCTCCCCTTCTACATCAGGTGCTTTTGCCTGCCCCTGATCACCTTGGTGCCCCTCTGTTAGACTCACAGCAGTATGTCAGTCAATGTCTTTCTTGAACAAGCCCAGAACTGGATGCAATGCTCCCGATGTGATCTCCCCCCAGAAGGGATCACTCCCCTGCATCTGCTGGCTATCCTGTTGCTAATGCCACCCAGGATGCAGCTGGCTGGCACACTGCTCACTCATATTCCATTTGTTGTCCAGTAGGACCTTAAGGTCTGTTCCCGCCAAGCTGCTTTGCAGCAGTATTGGCATATGGGGTCGTTCCACCCTCAGTGTGGGACTGCAATTGCTTTTGTTAAACTTCATACAGTTCTTGTGGACCCAATTTCCAGCCTGTTGAGGTCTTCCGAAACCTTGCCCTCATAGACTACTCTCCCAAATTTGGTATTGCCTGTGAACTTGCCAAGGGATGCTACTATTCCAGTTGGATTTTCCATTGTTGATCACATTTTCTGCAGGTTGGTGTGTCAGCCAATTTTCAATCCACCTCACAGTCCTTATCTCACCAGTTTGTCTATAAGGATACTACAGGAGAACAAACAGTAAATATACTTAAGATTCTAGCTAGTATCTTGCCTAAAATAGCTCACAGTCCTTCTAGATAATACAATTTAATTATTTAATAGTAACAGACAAACTGGATAGTCTGGGAAGTTAAACTGGGGACTGAATCATTACAAAGTATCTACTGCAAACTACACAATTAGTGTCTGCATATAGGAGCTGTTTTATAGGAAATAAAAGTTAAGGGTTCTATTCACATAAAAATATAAATTAGATTAAACCTAGACTTCAGGAATCCAAAGTTATTCAGAAATGTCTGTACTGATAAGTTGGTGTGATTTTCTTCCCCAGTGGAGAGCCTAATAAAAGATATTAACTCTGTCAACACATTTTGCCCTCCCTCGCTCACAAAGTCCTTAATTTTAAACCTGTGATGTGTAATTGCTAGCATTTTTACCTCCCTCTCTCAGAACTAAAAAAGAAAAATAGAAGAAACTGAAGCTTTCCTGGAGCAGAGGAGGTATTGCTGTGCTTCAAATTGCTGTTTGGAAATTGAAGAAAAGTGTATCTGGGAATCTTAAGCTTGATATAACTGAGTATTATATAGTAAATAATTACTGTTCATGTCCAGGTATTAACAAATAATTGATTGAAGAGATATTGTCAAGCAAAAAGGAGCTAAGAAAAAGGAGTTTTCTCCTAAATGAAATTCAAGCAATATTTTCAGTATGCAGTACTTAAAACAATATCATCTATATTTATGTTATATATAGAAATAAACCATATACAGTCAAAAGTGCTTTAAAATATTAGAGAATGTTTCTATTGTCAAAATAGATGGTGGAGTGGAATAAATAAGTAGAATGTCTTCTTGGAAGATAGGGCTTATTTTCATACAATTAAATATGGCAAGTTACCCGTTTCACCAGTACAGCCTTACAGTACTCACACATCAGGGTTCTTTTTTATTATTTCACTGATGTAACTACATTACTATCTAGCCCACTAGGTATCAGTGCTGATAATTAAGATGCATTTTATTGCTGCTTTAGAGTATTTTTAATGCCTGTTTGGTTATACAAATGACATCAAATGACAAACTACAAATCAAAGCTGGTAAGAAATTATTTTTTTTCCAGCTGACATGAATTTCCTTCATAGAAAGTAGGATACAGTTTAATGCTAAATCATGTATATTTTTTAATTTCTGTAAGTCAGAAGAGTTGCAAGGAATGTGGCATGAAATACAGGGTCCAAGAAAAACAATATAAAAAAGCTGAAACATGCATTCATTTAAACATTCTGAATAACACATCCTTTAACTGCCCAGATTATAAATGTGTACAACATGCTAATGCTTATTTATCTTTTAAAATTCAAATATATGTTAGTAAAATCATTGCACACATTATTACCACACATTTTATTCACATGACAGATTTAAAAATTATTTTATGAAGCATAAGATTATTTGACAGTTATAAAAGAACCAAAACAGTTGCTAAAACCAAAACAGTTGTTTGCTTTTATGGTAGAAAGGGCATCATTATGGTGAAAATAACTTCCTTTGAAGAAAAGCTCCCCAAAGAATTATTTTGAATACTTCTGGAAAAATGCTATGGTGATGTTTTCTTCTGCAGCTTCTTGTACCATACAGGTGCCTCTTTTTTTGTCTGTAAAATAAAGAACACCTAATTGTGAGGCAGCGAACATCAGAAGAAAAACATGCAATCTTCACTAATGTCTCTTTGCTTCCTATGTAGTTCACAGGGATAATTGATTTTTTTGCTTAAATGCAAATATTACAAACAAAACTATGCATTTGAGATTACTATTACAACACATCTGTATTAAAGCCTCCCTGTTTCCGGGTTATAAAAAGCAGACTATACAGTAAAAACTAAATGATATTTAAAAATATCCATCACAATGAAAACATGCATAACTGTGCCATAAATAGGTTTCATTTGAAATAACATCATCTGACTTTCCCAGCTGAGAAGAGAATGGAACTTAGAAAAGAGATCTTAGGTGTGCCAAAATTGACCAACACTTTATGCAGAAATTCAGTTCTTAAAAAATGATAAATAAAAATAGAAGAATTCAGGAGTTTTCTGACACTGTATACGGTATTTTAATTGCAGAGAATTATCTGTGAGCAACTTTGCCTTGCCTTCATAATCCTACTGCTACACAGTCAGGATTGCTTAACATTCTTGATGCAAATTCAGTGGTGGTTTGTATAAAACAAAACAGTTTTAGTTTTTATAGAAATAAAACTAATGAAGTGGAGGTGGAACAAAGTAAGGACTATTCTGCTTTCAGGCTGAGTATAATCTCTTGAGTTAGTGAGTACCATCTCTTTAGTCTTTTATCCTTAAACTTTCTAGTTCCATTTTCTGTCTGCTCTCTATTCATTCCTTCCTCCAAAACTTAATAACCATTCAATTTAAAAATCTACTTTATTAATTTTGAAGAATTCAGTTACAAAAATAAATCTGCTCTATCTGTGCAAGATTTAAAAATTCTAGAAATTGACCTAAACTGGCAGGATTTTCACAGGACTACTGATTTCTTTTCCCTATCTATGCCATCTATATCCCTAAGTAAGACAGGACAGATTATAGACTGAAACCCTGGATCATCTATGCAAACTAAATGTTTTCTCATGTTTTGGATCACTGAACAGCTCCATCAAAGACAAAGTTTGAGCAGTATGATTTAGCACTACCAAAAGGACTGTGGATGAGACAGCACTAGGTAAGCCTGTGTTTAGTTTCATAAGCTATCCAAGCAAATTCTGAACCCCTAAAATCCCCCAATGCTCTCACATGATTTCCAAGAGATGCAGCCATTTTCTACATTTTGTGTTATAAAACCAGTGTCTGGTGTGCTGCAAAACAAACCTCATAATTTTTTAGAACACTGAATATCAAAGTCTCCACCAGGAAAAGAAAAGAAAAAAACCCCAAACTCATATTCAGACCAAAATAGCACATATGCTCTGTGGATACACCCTACAGAAAGGTAGCATCAGGAAGTGCAAATAGGAGTCATGATTTGTTCTGAGATTCACCATTGCAAGTTGTCTCTATTGATTTTATCAGTTCAGACACAGCCATAGTCTGAAACTTCTAAACCATTTTAATGAAGCTTTCAAATACCAGAGGCACTAAGACTGAAGTGGGCCACTTCATGTATTAAAATCCAGGCATTTAGTTTCTGAAGGAATAAAACAGGGGTTTGTAATATTAGGTATCCTTAGCAACAGACGTGATATCAATACTGATCTTCCATTTTTTATATATATTTAGATATATACACACTAATATACATATATACATGACTATAAGTATATATAAATGCACCTATGTCCTCACTGCTGCTGCTCAATATATATATGCACACACTCCACTCACACATGGTCATGATAGATTTAAAAAATTACACAGTCTACGAATCCCTACAACTATTAAAATTTTGCTAACCACTCTTAGTATTGAAATGGTATTTCTATTGAAATAGAAATACAATGGTATTTTTTTAAAGAAAGACCTAGTTTGTTGTGAACATAAGATGTAGAAAGTATCAAATAGCTAAATAATATAAAAAACTGTAATTTAACTCCTCAATGTTGACCACTTCACAAAGAGCTGCAAGTATTTAGCTGAATTAATTATACATCTCCTTGATGTATGAACCTGTGTTTTTCTTTTTAAACAGTGAGAAGAATTATCAAAAAAGTTTATGGCACTCTTACCACAGTACTTACAAATAATGTTGGCTTAGGTGTAAATATATTTTCTTCTTCATGCTCTGGCAGCAGTTTTACTGAAGGGTTTGATTTGTTTTTTCCAGTTGCACTTCTTACATCAGTATGAGGCTGAGGTAGATTTTGTTCATAGTGTTTACCATGTAGACTAATTAGAATCTGCTTCATTGTGGCTAGTTCCTATAAAATCACAAAGGAACAATGATAATTTATTCAGTTAAATTACATTTGAACCTACTAAATATTTATTTGTTAATAATAACTTTATATTCACCAAACTAAATGTGTAAGTGCATCAGCAAATATAACAAGAATGAACATATACTTATTGTAATTAATGAGATTACTAATTGGACCCTAGTACAAGTAAAAAAATAAAATGGGCATAGAGGATTTATATAACTAAAATTTTGTCTTGCTTAAAGGCAGCAAAAGAGAACATTTACTGTGTAATAAAGAACCCACT
This sequence comes from Pachyramphus minor, assembly GCA_013397135.1. Lineage (NCBI taxonomy): Eukaryota > Metazoa > Chordata > Aves > Passeriformes > Tyrannidae > Pachyramphus > Pachyramphus minor. Next base: position 104,167 of record VYXB01003004.1, on the reverse strand, counting down.
ACCTCTTTTAACTTAAACTTCCATTTAGGTTAGAAGTATTTATTTGCCTTTATTTTGTCAGACTGAGAGAGTTTACAAATCTAATTTGAATGACTGTGACAAATTGGACTTTTGAGCACTAGTTCTTGCACAAAAATTGCATAAATACATTACTAGAGATACATATGTCTTGATATCCAGATTAGAAAAGAAAAAATCAATGAAAAACCTTAAAAGGATGTACAGCAGAAACAGGATCAGAGTGAAAAAGAAATTTTGTGAAAAATTAAAGTTCCAACATGGGAAAAGAAAAATGATAACATACAGAAATCCAGACATTTTCTGGATATACTAAAAATTTGCTTTGAAAATAATTTGGATTAATTAAAAAAGTAATCTTTCCTTACTACTTAGCTGAACAAAACAGATTATTCAAAATGTACAGTAGAGTGAGAAAGGAAAAGACCAGCATTTTCTGACTTTAACTGAACATCTTCTTTTGTCATCTTGCATCACACTTAGTGCCTAATGTTCCCCCTCCAGTCCATGTAAGTTACAGAATTTAAAGCATTAATTATTATTATTACTACTACTATTATTATTATTTAAAGCATTCAGTATTGTAGAAGTAGAACAGCAGAGCCAGTAGAAAAGCCTTTCAAAGTAAATTTTAAGACAATGTTACATTTTTTTTAAACTAGTAATGTTTTTGTTTTCTTGCTTTTTACAAATGGTGTTGTCTTCAATAAGCAATACTGTTACTGCATTAACATTCTTTATAATTAACATTTTATCTTTCAACCAGAACAAGGCAATTCATATTTATAGCTGAATGACAAACATTTGTTACATCTTACCTATTTCTTAATACTTGACAGAAAATTATATCGAGGCACATTCTATTTTCATTGCGTTATTAGTAATGAGTTAAAAAAAGGCCTCAGCCTTTTAAAACATTCCTGCCTTCTCTCTGTCCACTGCTGCTTTTAGTACAAGATACAAAGTCAAAAGAATCATGCTGTAGCCTTTAAATTGTCGCACACTAACTCAGTTACATGAATGGATGTTACACTCCACAGACCGGCTTTATCGAGTGTACAAATTGTTCTTGTATCTCAGTCATTTAATATTAACTATTTGCATAATTCAGCCATGTGTGGTGGCATGTTGAAACAGCATGACTGCAGAGCAGCTGTTTAAAAGGACTGCATAGCTGATGCCAACATGTTTTTCAAAGTTGTAAGCTCTGCAAAGATGTTGCCAAAGCGACACATAGACAGAATTTCTTGATGAAAATAACTCAAGTGAGTATACAGCAAATAAATACACCATCACAGGAGATTAAATTGTACATAAACAATGTTCTGACATTAGTAAATGCTGTTCCTATACTTAAACTGCATTATTCTGTGGACCAAATAGTTGCACGTTTGAACAAGGCAAAACCCCAAAACTGTCACACGGATTTATTTCAGAAACAGAGCTGAAGCTTGTATGTGTAGGGTCAAATTCTCTTGTATCAAGATCAGCTTGGCAGTCTAAAGTCTTCTCTACTTTACAGAATCTGTCCTGTACTTGACAGCACTGTCTATGTTCAGACTTGGAATAGGCCCTGGAGAGTCAGCCCTCATACAATCTTCCCCTGTGACAGGAGGATTCTCTGATGTGAAGCTATAGGAAGGAATGAGAGGGACTGGGGATGAAAAATTAGTCCCCAATGAATAAGTTATTTTGGCATCACAGACCAATTTATCATGAGGATTTAGCTAAGGCTGCCTTAATATTTGTTCTAAACCCCCTCCACATTTAGTGAGCAAGACCTTAACAAACTTGGCAAAATAGCACAAGAAACACTGAATCCAACAGAAACTGGTATGTGTACTGCTAAACAAGGAAAGAAAATTGGCCCAACACATTTGCAAGAGTTTGTGGTTTTCAACCAAGGAAATACTGAAAACAAAGTTCCAACTTGAACTGCAATAATTTTATCTCTTCAGATTTCTCTGCTCCTGAACACAATCTTAATCCTTACCTTCACTTTTAAGTTCTAAACAAGAGTCATTAGCACTACCTGCTACTGTTGGCATGCCACCATAATTCCATAAATATTATATTCCAATCCTAACATCTGGGAAGTTGGTCTAAACAGCTAGCAAGGAAAAAGCAGCTCTGGAGATTGGGTTGAGAATGTGAACTTGTTCCAATGGGAACAGGACCTTGTGAAAAAAGGAGAAAGTAGCTATTAGGGTTCAAAGCAGATGGGAAAAATCTTTTGTGTAGAAGGATATATACTAGTTTCAGGATAAGCTAAGGAAAGGAAGATGTGAAGAGAAAGGGATGATTAACATTTTTTATGTATTTTTACTGTGTTGAGTCCATGCAGAGCTGTGCAAATTGTTTACTTACAGTATTCCCTTCATTACTCAGTGCACTGTAGAAAACAGTGTTGCTAAAGGTCTGCATTTCCCAATTTCTCTGTGGAAGTATTTGGTCTTTGCCATGCTGGCTCCTGGATGTCTAAGCAAGTGATGCCATGCAAACTGTGTGTCACTGTCTTGAGGCTTCCAGGTCTGAGGGCTTTGGCTTTGGAGAGCCAGACAGCAATCCTTCTTGGGAGGATTATGAGTACTGACACCTCTGAGTGGATTCACCCAGTTCCTCTCTGGGCTCAGAGAGTCTCATTGGCACAAACTCCAGGAACACAAGCACCCACTCACCGCTTATGCAATATTCTGTGGGGATGTGGCAGTGCGGACACATGGAAAACAATGCAGTTAGCAAGAGAAGGTGGGTTAAGATGACACAAGGGAAAAAATTAAACTATGTGGCTGGCACAAAAACAGTGTTTATGTACAATTACTGTCACCCATACAAACAAGTATCAAGACTGTATTATTAAATATTTTGAAAGTCAGTCCACAGAAACCTGATGAATTTTTGTTAAGCATGCTAACCTGCTCTGCATACCAGCACAAGTGCCAAAGACCAAAGTAATGAGCTGTGTGACACATTAAGTGGGATTTCACTCAAACTTATAACACCTAAATTGATGTATCTAAAAGTAAGTATCTAAACATGAGATTAAAAATCTAATTTCCCATTACATACAATATAGCTTGGAAAGTGACTCCATTCAGAACTGGGATGCCTACTGGTGTGTCGGCTGAATCATGTAACATGAATCATGTAACAACACTAGCCATACTGACTAGGCTGCTCTTAACTACAAAGCAAAGAAAGATGCTTACCTCACCACAGACACCTCCATTTTGATACCTAAATTTAGTTGTCATAAACTGAATCTATTTCTCATGTCACTCTCCTTATCACTTACTTTCTCAGCCTTCTACTTCACCTAAATCAACTTTCATCCTGAATAGCCAATGTGCAATCATAATTCCCCTTCCACATATATTTGAAGGATCAAAATAATTTTTAAAAAAGAACTGTATTTTTAGAACAAGCTTTCACACCACAGATTATCTACTTGCTTAAGTTTTCCAAAACACATAAATTCATACTCTAGAACAATCTAACATCCTGTATTGCACTTTCTTATGCACATCAATTCACATTTAATGAAGATTACTTTAGAAGAATAATTGGAAATTTTGCATATATAACCAGAAAGTAGCCAGAACTCAAATTAAGTGATTAGAATGAATGGACTGAGAACATAGGGAGCAACATAGAAGGAAGGTGAAGTAAGGTAACATGTATTGCACTGCAAATAGTATCAGAAGAAATTACTTGCTTATTTCCATTTATTTTTGGTAAGTTATGTCCAACAACCTTAGTTAAAAATAGCAAATGCAATTTTGTGTGCCAATATACAAACAGAGAAGGAGATACAATGGTTGGATTCAATGATCTTGGAGGTCTTTTCCAGCCTTAATGATTCTATGATTTCATATTTAGGTACAGACAAAAGATAGACATCAGTCTTTCCCATGATGTTCATTAATTAAAATGTTTTCTGATTTGGCATATTTCCCAAATTCTACCTTGATAATTTATTAAGCTCAATGCTATCAGTGTTGATGTTGTGGAACTAACTGAAAATCATCAAGCTTTAAAATAGTGTCAAAGGAACCAAACCAAAGGAGTGTGATTTTTAAAAGTTAAAGTAAAAAAGGAAAAATAGTTGGATGTTACCTGCTCATAATACTCATATTTTTCCAAAATATGAGATTTTTATTATGATGTTTGATTTTAAAGCAAAAGTAAAAATAAGTTATATTTTATTTAAAATTGGTTTTACCTGTTTATTATGGATAACTGAAATAATACTTAGAAAAACAGAGACTGAAGATCAGTATTGGAATAAAAAGGATAAAATTTGATTCCTTAAACTAGCAATGCAACTAGAAGATAAGCAAATGCAAAAATAAGGCATGCAGCCTTATAAAATATAAATGTATTTTGAGTTATAGATACTATAAAGGGATCTCTGTTTATATTGGTTTTGATGTCCCTGATATATGTTCACACATACGTGTACAAAAAGAGCATCTTATATTTTCATAATTCAAAATTGGTATAATATTAAATATTATAACAAAGCTATAATTTAGATCATCAAAACAAAATGGAAAACAACTGTCTGACAAGGAAAACGATTGAGGCATAAAAAGGAGCTGTTTTGTCATTAACTAATTGATGAAATACATGAAAAAAATTGCCTACATTAAGCACAATAGGCATTTATCAAGAATCTCATTTCTTTTCAGTGAATTGTTAACAGTATAATTTTTTTTTCCTGTTTCTGTCATGTAACTATAATTAAAGGAAGAAAGAAGCCTCTGTGTACGTTCAAAAGCTCACAATGGCACTTAACATTATATATGTGTGTTTATAATTACAATAAATATGTGAATCTATATAAACAGTTAAAATGATACATATTTATATGTCATGCTCTGGAAGCAGATGCAAAAGAAGAAAAAGCAACTGGCTTACAAGAACATGTCAATTCTCATGTTCTCATGGCAGAGATGTCTTGCACCTCAAATAATTGCCCTAAAATCATCTTAAAAAGAAGCTTTATGTAGATCAGACTGAACAGTTGGCAATCCTCAGTAGGAAGAAATATCTACCTTTGTGGTCTGAAGATAGTTCATTCGGACAGTAAATGGCTTTTTCATATCACTAAAATAACCATAGAAGAAGCCAAAGGATGCCAGATCCACCGGACTCCTTTCTTGTGCAGTAAAGCCCATGGTTAAATATCCTCTCAAGCCAAAGTGACTCTGATAACAGCATGGACAGTTAACTGAACCTTTATCATGGTGAATGGTATTCTACTTTTAGCTTTGCATGTAGAAATCCTAAATATATTCTATATGCAATTTATGATTGCATGCATTTATGAATTTACAATTGCAAATTTCACCTTGGATTGTAACTCCATTTTGAAGCAGAGAACTTGTATTGCGGAAGCCGAACAAGAGATTTCTGTCCTAGAAAATGTATCAGGTTATGGCAGACCCACTGAATTTTGATGCCTGACAAGTGTTCCCAGAGAAGAAAATAGCATAAAAGTAAAAGAATGGAAACACAGGAAAGGCACTAAATACTATAATCTTTAAAAAAGAAAACCAATTTCACTGACAAAATCAGAAAAATCAGTTGAAAGAGAGATAAAACTAGAGGTTTCCTCCCTCAAAGATGCTGCTCAAAAGTTAAGGTCTCTCAGAATTTGTGAGTCAAGCACTAAGATGACAATTTCAGATATGCATTCCTACTCCCAATCCGTAAGTCTCTCTACTGTGAGAGCAAAGCATGCATGTTTAGGACCTCCTTTGGAAAGCTTGTGCTCCTCACTTTAACTGCCATATGGTCCCCATGTGGTTAAATTATAACTCAAAATAAAAATATGTATCCAGCGTGGAGAAATTTGAGAGATTACAGCACTGTCTTTAGGTCCAAGAACTGTTGACTGTACATCTCCCACGCATGAAAGGGACTGGGCAAAAAACTGCTTCAAAAAGAGACTTAGTACACTACAACTTGAGCCCAGAGACTCGACTCTTCTCAATATGGAAGCCAAATAATAGGTTTGACTTTAGCAGTCTGGTGACTACTATACCTTCTAAAATAACAACAACAATAAAACCAATACATATAACAGAACATATGAGTGAGGGAAAACAGCCACACTGGGATGAAAAACATGTTCATGGCAAGTCAGTGAAATCTGTCTTCACATGCACATATTCTCCCATTTAGGTGGCTATTGTAGTCTTCAAACAAGTCTACACAGGGAAAAGCAGAGTTCAGAAAATGAGGCTATGGGTATGTTAAAGAATACTGATTTGAGAAACCTAAACTGGCACTTAGGTATGCTATACCCATTTGGTAGTGTCCTGTAAAGAGCTTATTTCAGAATGATTTCTCAAGTCTCTTAAGATTTAAAATTTCATGTTCAATACACAAGTGTTCATAGAAAGATTCAGAGAAAAAAATAAATAATTTTATACTTCCTATAACTCCTTCTTGAGGGAAAGTGGTCTTAACATGGAAAAGGGCAGGGTAGGGTGGTTCAGAAGTAACCATCTTCACAGTCATCTGTCAAGGTGTTCACTAGGGTCAAGCTTGATGGGCATATCAGGTGCTGGTAGTGAAAATACTAAGGATATTACCCCTCTGTGAAGCCCTGTGCCTTTCCTTACTTGGATTCCCCCTTACCCTCCTACTGTAACTTTCTGTGAAAGTAAAGGTATGTTAAACATAAAGTTGTATCATTTAATGATACTAAGATGAAGAGGGATCTTTGTGAGAACTCTGGTTGCAGTTGGCTTTGGAACATGTGACTGGATACTTGGTTGGATTTCCCCACACTGTCCTTTAGATATTTTAGGTAATAATATTTAAACCGAGGCAAACTAGCTTGTCGATTTCTCTATATAGCTGTTGGTTAGAAATTCAAAGGTAATATTAATTTTGCTCATTTTAAATGAAGATATGGTAAATCACACCATAATAGTGCCTGTTTGTCTTTTCTGACTACAAATCACTAGATGATTTTCAGATGCAGATACCTACATGACAGATTTTTAAAATTAGGCAAGATCCATCTCTGCTACTTTGTCACTTGACAAGCAACTTCTCAGATCATCTTTATGTTGGCAGTACTTGTTAATAGCACTGGAGTTCACCAGTTAAAATGGAGGTAAACAAACAAAGCTCTCTGTGCAGATTGTTGGCATAAACATATTTCTGGAGAACCTAGATGACTAAAGTAGAACTTGATTCTACCTTTCAACATATGCAATGACTTGCATACAGCACTTTGAAGAAAAAATTTGAATATGATACTTGAACTTAGGAGTGCACTAGAGAAAGGAGACATGTGGAATGAGACTCTTGAGGAAAAGTAGTACCTACAATGTCTCCTCTTCAAAACTACTGACAATTCAGACAAAGCATTATTTTAAAACTGTTCTTCATGGGTTTTATTTCTCCCAGAGACACACTGCAGAAGATAGCCTATAACCTGGAATGAATTATGTCTCCCTTTTTTGGCTCAAAATGGAAAAAAGACCGAGACCATTAGCACAGATTTAACAACAATGGACAGTTACATTAATGATGACGAAATGTGAAATAGGAGAAAGGCACTACAGAAGTGCCATTTTGATGTGACAGCAAAATAAAGCAAATGGTAAGTCAGTCCATTCCACTGTTTAAGACTGCAGATGGATAGGATGCAGTGGCAAAACTGGTGCAAATTCAGGTTCAACAGTGGAACTCTTTGAACTTGTGACTATCAAGAGTAGAATCTACATGCACAACAGAGCTCAAAGAAGATTTTAACAACTGTCTATAACATTAAGAAAACCTCACAAGTCATGGTTCAATCCTTCAAATAAGGCAGAGTGTATTTGACATAGTCGCATCCTAATTGCAGCTGTGCTGGAAAGATGAGAAGTCAGCAAGAATTCTGGTGTGAGAATTGCACATATGGTCATTTTAGGCACACAGATATACACCGTAAAGCTGGAAACGAGAAGACAGTATGAAATGTCCTGATCAAACAAATGAATCTGATAACTGGGTGTTGGAAAGATGCCAGACCATATGCAGGATGTTGATAGCTTCTCTGCACTACACTTAATTCACAAATTCTCTATATCCCAGTGCATATAAAAACTTAAAATGAACTGACAGATCTGTGACTATACGGATCTATAAACTACTTGCAGTTTTATAAGGTGAATGCATTAGAACTGCGGCAACAATAAAATGGCCCAGTCGTTGCAGTGAACAGCTTCTGTCTTTTTAGATACATAAAAATCTCTACCTATTTCAGCTGTCTTTAATTTGATCTTAACAGTTAAATCTTTCTAACTTAACAAAAATAGGAAATAATTTGCCTCATAATTCAGAACTTGCATGGTAAATTCATAAGTTCTTTTCACTTTTGTATTGAGAATCAGAAGTATATTTGTAATTGTAACTAATTCCCCAATATTTTTTTAATCTGAGCTATTGCGACATTTATTTACTCAAATTAAAGTTAAAAAAATGTATGCTTTCTTTAGTAAGTACTGCTTACAGGAAATGGATGCTAAAATGCTAGTATGTAAAAAACCCCATTATTTGCATAAATTATTATGTAGAAGTTACTGTATTTTCTGAGAAGGTAATATTCCAGTTTGGTTCTCCCTAGTTCTTTGTTATTTCTTACAGAGGATTTAAATTCACTTTCTGCTTGGTAATATTCAAATATACCATAAAGTGAATAAAAGTAAAATTTTTACACAGTTAGATATACAGCAGAATGTGATAGAAATACTCATAGCCAATACAGAAAAAAGGAATATAACATTGGTTAAATGTTAGGAAAATTTGAACAATTTCAGATTGATCAACAGTTTATCACTTTAACTGATTCTGGCTCTCTCAAAAATGTATAATTTAAAATACAGATGCCAACTCCATCTCATAATCCATATATAAGTTGAATTTTCCCTATGAAACTTCCTGTTTAGTACACAACTGCTCAGTGTGTACCACTGTGAATAGAAAGATAATTCTTTCAAGAATATATATGAAAATAGTAGCACATTCTAAATAACACAGCTCCAAAAAGAATGAATGTACGTGGCCGTTAAGTCCTCCCTCTTCCTAAATTCAGCACTATTTGGAATTCAACTTTTATTAAAGCTTGACAGAAACAAAATAGATAACAAAAAATGAGAAATACTGCTTAGGAGCGTATTTTCCTTTGTAAAAAAATAAGCCAGGAACATCTCAACACTCGTTTACCAATGTAAATGTCACTTTGTTTCTTCAAGCTTAAAGCTGAGAATAGCTCCGGGGCTTACTTATGATGCAGAAATGTCCCTGTAATCTCCTTAGAAAACATGCAGAACATTAATAGAAACTAGAACCTCGGAACATAAACGTAGCATAAGAAAAATGATAATTACTCTGTGGCTTAACATTTAAAAAGAGCTAAGCATTGTACATCAGCATTTATTTTATATAAAACAAGTTGCAGCACATAGATGAGCAGGAAGTCGTTCACTTTAGAAACACAAATAATTTTGACATTATCATGTCCCATCTTTTTACACAGAAAAGAGGGGGAATAGTCAGCGATAGAGATTGTTTGATGGCACCTGTTACCAATCACATCTTTTCATTCGTCTCTTCCCAACCCCTGCAGATACCTCTTCCTTCCCCTCTCCCCCAACAAAGAGGTTTTCTCCTTTTATCCATTAAGCTTCCATCCCTGATTTAACACGTACTGCCCTCCCCCTTATGACTCCAGAGCTTTTTATGAGCGTCTGAACTTCTCTCTACCTCTGTTTTTTGCAGATGGCAGCTGCTACTCTCCAGGTTCCTAAATCCAACACACTGGCTTTCTGTCCTAGGTTATTTCTAGTCAATCTTCTTCAGCATAACTTAATTACAGCTAAAGATAGTATTAGCCAGACTTTAAAGTATGACTAATAATGAAATGCTGAAAACTCATCTGGAATTCTCAAGGTCATTGCTGAGGCAGAATTAAACTTTGCGCACGGAAAACTTAGCAGTGAGGGGCAGGTCCCAAGGGCAATGTGAAAGTAAAAAAGATAAACGTGGGAATAAAGGAGTAACTGGTCAAAGTAAGGTAAAGCAGAGATACTTGAGGAGACCTTGCCTCTCCACAGAAGAGGAAAAAAAGAATAAAAACATCTGACTTTAATTTCATTTTTGTGGGCCAGATAAATGGATAACTACTGAGAAGTACCAATACTTTTGTGCAGGATATGAGATGAATGCAATCACTTCAGCCTATTCTAGATTCTCAGACACCGTGAACAATGTTACAGAATTCTCATAATTCACATGGCCATGTTTAAAGTCTAATATTCATAAAGATTTACATAAATCCTTGGAAACTGTAGCCTGATAGTTTATAGAAGCTCTGAAAAAACTCCTAGAGCTATGCATATCCTAACAGGATTAATTATTAGTTATTCCTCCTGCTTGATCATGTGGACGCTCTCCAATCTTGAGCACAACTGGAGAATGCATTTGGCAGCTATTTATCAAAAACAAAAAAAAGGTCAGATTTTCTACATTTTAAAGACAATGAAATATCTGTTTTCTGTTCTTAATTTCTCCTATCTCTCTCACGTGTTCTCTCTTTTTCTCTATGCACACCTACTACCTACACAATGTTGCCTTATGTTTATTTCCTTTTCTTGCACCTCACCAGGTCTTCTGTTTGCTTGGATGAGATAAGCTAGACTTTTAATCTCGTTCACATGAGACTTCCATCCTGCTGTGAAATTTATCTTCCCCTACCCCCCCTCCCAAATATGATATAAAAAAATATAAAATATCCATTCTACAGCTCAAAACATTTTTTAATTTGTATTTTAAATTTTTAAGATTTAATTATTCATAGACTCGCAGGTCTTTGGAAAGTGGCCTTTTTCAGGAGACATGGATTAAAAGTGAATGTAAAATCTCAGAATGGAACAAAGTGAAAACGTAATTTGTTTGTGAAACTACTTCCAAATTGTAATCAGTTCCTATATAAGAAGATGACTTAGAGAAAGGAGTTAATTTGTGTCTCGTTAGGCAAAATAAACATTAAGGTGATTTTCTTTTCAGGCTTTTAAAATTAAATATGTAAGAAACAAAGAATGGCTGTGATTAAGATACTGCATTAGGACACATGAACTCTTAACCTCTACCTAGATTTGGGCAAAGCACCACTTTTATTTTGATTGTTCCTTCTGCAAAACAGGGGTAGTGATAATTTTTTGCTCTAAGTTGTGGGTATAATATTTGTGAGATAGGTTTTCGGTTACTGTGGTGAAGGCCAGAGATACATTCAGTTATTAAAGATTATTTTGACATAATGATAAGGAAGTGTGAAAACCTGGAATGGGGTAGAGTTACATCACATTTACTCATAAATGGTGAGTTGCACATCAGATGTGGACAGTTTCTGACCTGGTAATTGGAAAAAAAGTTCAATATAGTAGTCACATGGGCAATTAGCATTTTTTATATTAACCTGGTAGACTATTTCCAGCAACAACAGCTCAGTAAGAGTTTTTTATATTTTAATATGTTTTAAATAGAATAGAAGCTTGCAATGGCTAACCAAAATAAACTTTAACCCCATCTGGTTGAAGATTCCTACCAATTCACATACACATATTTAGACAGATTTAACACTCAGTTTGAGTGACACAACAATTTACTGACATAAGCTAACTGGACTTAAGTAAACAGAAAGCAATCAAACCTCATGTGTCTGTAGCCATTTAAGTGATTGATATCAAATAGGTTTATTTAAAGTACTAGTACCTGTTTTCTACTTTGTCCCCTAGCAGACAGACAGAGCCAGGTTTCTGGTTGCTAACTTCAGCTGAAGAGCTTTGGCGCAGTAACACATGAATGTGTTGATAAGGCAGCTGACTAGTTCAGCAAGTTTACATTCTATCACTTGTATGCACAGCTGCTAGTGCACCATGAGTGCACAGATGTGTAAAGGAGATAAAATATCAGCAGGTTGTCATATCTTTTTAACTAGTATACAATCTTCATGTGCTGATAAATAATCATGTCTGCATAAACAATTGTGTTATAGGAAATTAATGACTGTTGTAAACAGCCCTAATTTGCATCATTTATGTCCTAAATTTTACACTTTTATTTCTTACTACACCTGTTTCACAATATTAGTTTTAGTTTTACTTTTACTTTTATAGGTTGAAAATTAACATATCGTGTTACATCACGTGCTGGTGATTTCAAGCAGTTAAAAAAACCCCAGATAATGCAAATTAAGTCCCTTATATTCATACACATGGAAATTGATCTTAGCACTTGCAGGAACACCTACTGAAGTCTTCTATTGTAGTCTCTTATATCACTGTCTTACTTTTTGTTTTCAAGTCTCCTAGAATATTTCTATTTAAAACATAAAAAGAACCGCTCCATTTGTTCTACTTGCTCTGGTTTTTTTTCCCACCAACCCCCAATTCATTATGAACTCCACATTAAAAATATAAACCCCACTGTGTTAATTTTCAAGATTTTAGAATTCAGTTTCTACACTCTGGACTTCGAATTGGAAAAGCTAAAATAGATTTAATTGTGCACATTATTAGTTTTCTTTACTATGACACATCTGCATCTTAAATATTTGGAGAAATACTACAATGCTATACATCAAAGCAGAGCAAATTTATAACCTCTTAAATGTAACCTCAGGAAATTATTACTAAAACTGCTTGCCAAACATCTGAGTGCTGACAGACTGCCCTTCCAAGTTTTCATCTGAAGTTTGAAAGCCAATGGATAAAGTCTAGAATTGCACTTCTGATGTTACAAAATACTAACAACTGCATCAAGCATGAAAGGCAAGATCACAGAGCTCATGGTAAATGTTTCTTTTAGTAAAAGGCTGACTGTTGGAAGGAAAAAAAATGCAACAAACTAGATAAAAGAAACTATGGATCAAGAGCTTCAGCTAAAAAAAATTTAGTGGGTTCATCCCACTTAACTTTAGCACTAAACAGAAAACTGCACTTCAGTGCCTTTAAGTTATAGATTTCCAATGTATGCACAACAGGATAAAGTTTGGATGCAGATAAAAGATGGCACAGAAGCTGGTGTGCTATACTCTACACTTTTGTACACAAAATGCCCTCTTTATCACAGGTAATACTGACACACAAATATTTTTACCTGCTTTTTTCCTTGCTGGACTCTTTCCAAAGGTGATTCAAACTGCTAACCTAACAGCCAGCCATTTTGTAGTTTTCATTTTTGGCCAGGTTAGGTTTCTGTTCAGTGATTTGAATGGTCCCAGTGCAGCATTAGAGATGTGTCAGAGCTTGTGCAAGAGGAAGAGGGAGGAGAATCAGGAGCAAAGAGGTAAGGTAGTCTTATAACTATGGGGTCAACTCATGCATAAAGTATAATTTCATCTAGATTTATGCTTTGAAGGAACATCCTTCTTACCTGTGCTTCCCTGACTGTATAAAGACTCTAGGGCAACAAAGGTCCAACTCTGGGGCAAGAGGTACATTTAGTCAGTTAGTGGGAAGAATCAAGACTACAACTTAGGGGTGCTTTTTTGGTGTGATTTGGTTATCCTAGTTAGAGGGTCGAAAGTGTAAAGTTCAGCTAATTAAAAAGAGAACACAGAATACAAATAATAATGCTAAAAAAAATTAATCTGGATTTGAAATACTCTTTTCTAAAAAACCACACACTGTTTACTAGAAGCTTATTAATTGGAGACTCCATTGTTCCTCCAAACAATGTTTTATGCTCTTCTGATGAATCTGGAAAAACAAATAATATCTTGACAAAACATATAAAATATCTTATTCTAAAATCAGCTGAAAAATATATATCAGGCTGTACTAACTGTACTTGCTGTCTTACACTGAGGGACTTACAAATGGTATCAGGATACCGCATATCCCGGTTCCTTCAGAGAGGGCAGTGGCACAGAGAAGGCTCTATTATGAACCTCTAAGAACATAATCTCAACATGATCCTGGATACTGAACATTCAAGATACTGCCATTGAGCTCCCTCTCAAATAGGAAAGTTTGCATTTATCTATATGAAGAAGATAAAAAATTTTATCCTACCAGCTAATTCTCAGTGATCTAAATGAAAAGCTGGATTTAAAAGTTTTCCATGTTCGTTTACTAATTACTTCAGAAAAAAAGGAAGTAGCAGGACAAGAATATAGCTGGGAAAAAAAAGCTTCCATTTTTCTCCTTCATGGATCAAAACAAACTTTTAAGACTTTATATAGTGACTAGTTTTCACTTTGATTTCCCACAGCAAAATATAATAATCATCATCAAATCAGATGTCTACATAATTTTAAATAATGAACTATGTTATTACATTAATATCTAGTGTCATTTTTTTTCTGTAATAAAAGAGCTCATGTAAGACTCCTATATAAATTCTTCCAAGATTCAATGTTTAACATTTTTTTCTCAAAATTAACACCTGTGAAAAGAGAACTAAGATTAATCATGAATGTAAGTTCTTTTTAAAAAAGTGTATAAAATGCTATAATTGCCTTCAAAGCAACATTATGAATACAGCTGATATTACAAAGAGATAGAAAGAAAAAAACCCCAACCTCTAAAACTTTAACATTGCATTAAAAAGAGTTAATACATTCTGAGACCACACAGGCTGGAATACCTTAAGTCAAAACTGTACACTTATTGAAACACGTCGGAAGACAGCATTAACATTGTTCTGGCATTTTGCTCGTACTTTTAACATACCTAAACTTCATTTTATGTTAACTATGAATATCTTGGGTTTATCTATTCAAGAATTCTAATGTTTTACTTGCAAACATGAAGGCAACAAGATAATTCCTAACAAGACATGACAGCTTAGTATGTGCAATGACTAAACGAGACTGATAGTAACCATTTTACATGATAGCACGAACACGACACATAAACCCATATTTCATATTTTTTTTCCAATTGCATAAATCTGTATTTACAGGCTGCATGTCACTTTTATTTAAAAACACCCACCTTGTTTAAATGCAGTTAACTCTTTACTAACTCAAGATGAGAAAATCTAACTTTTTTATTAAGATGGAAAAAAAATATAATTGAAGACTAACTCACTATAAACTAAGTTGTCCCATCCTGTACAAAGATTTCAAAACATGAGATAATTGCCTTTTAGAGAAATTCAGAGTCTGTAAAACTAATGGAAGAAGTTTGTATTAAAAGTAAAAAATAAAAGGCTGCACTAGGAATAAACAGAAAAGACAGAATTTAAACATACACACACAAACAAAAAGCTACTTATTTTCACACATCTTCCTGAAACAATTTCAGCTTATTTTTTGTTTCTTAGGTGTTCTTTTTGTGCATTGTACTGGCATTTTGTAATTTTCTTCCCTCAAAGATGTGACTTCTAATGTTTCTCTTTCAATATTTATATCCTTTTCTGCATAGGTGTCTTTAAAAACCATTATCACTGTTTGGCAAAACCAGTATGACTAGGCCTATTTTTAACAGATGTAAAAAGAAATTTGAGAAAACAGTAATAATATTGGAAATAGTTGCTCAATTCAAACATTCAGGGTATGAAGAACATCAAAGATAAAGTCCGTTTTGTACTCAAGTATTTGCTTTCTTTTTTATAAAGTCCTTTCTGATAGTTTTCCACAGTTTGAAAATCTGAAGTGGTGAAATGACACAAGAAAGCAAACTGCTGCATATCAGGAAGAGATTATGAGGGTACTTATAGGGACTAATGTTGTTTGGATGTAAACAATGTTGCACAGCTTTGAGTTAGAAATTTTACAGCTTTCTTAGGAAACGTTATTAAATTTTACCTTTCTTTATAATTTTCTACTGTTTGTAATTAGCTGCAATGCATGTAAGTTGATATGACACTACTACAAGTAGGCACCCAAGGCGCTACTTTGAGAACATAAATACATGGCAGCAGACCTTCTTGGGAGAGGAGTAGGAACAGGAAACTTTGAAAGAAATTAATTTGAAATCAGCCTGCTAAGGGCCTATCAAAGAAAATCCACTACATTTTTATACAATTAAGTAATGTTTCCTCAGAGTATTTTTCATATAATTAATATAAGAATATGATAAAGCATGAATATAATGAAAAGGCTTATGAATTATCTAGAAATGTTTAAATCACAGAATGGTTTGGGTTGGAAGGGATTATATAGTTTCAAGCCTCCTGCCATGGGCAGGGACGTCTTATATGAGACCAGAATGCTCAAAGCCCCTCCAAACTGGCCATCACTCTTCCAGGGATGGGACATCCATAATCTCTTTGGGTAACCTGTTCCAGTGTTCACCACCCTCACAGAGGTTAATTTCTTCCAGTATCTAATCTAAACTTACTCTTAGTTTGAAACCATTGACCCTTATCCTATCACTACATGCCCTTGTGAAAAATCTCTCTCCATCTTTCTTGCTGGCTCCTTTTAAGTACTGGAAGGCCACAATTAGGTCACTCTGAAGCCTTCTCTTTTCCAGGCTGAACAATCCCAATTCTCTCAGCCTTTCATTATAGGAGAGCTGGTCCAGCCCTCTGATCCTCTTGGTGTCCCCTCCTCTGGACTCGCTCCAACAGGTCGGCGTCCTTCCTGTGCTGGGAACCCCAACACTGGATGCAGTACTCCAGGTGGGGCCTCACCACAGCGCAGTAGAGGGGCAGAATCCTCTCCCTCGCCCTGCTGGCAACTCGCTTTTGATGCAGCACAGGACATGGTTGCCCTTCTGGGCTGCAAGTGCACATTGCTGGCTCACGTCCAGCCTCTCATCCACCAGCAACCCCAAGTCCTTCTCAGCAGGGCTGCTCTCAATCTGTTCATCCTCCACAGACTGTACTGATAGCAGGGGCTGCCCCAATCCAGCAGCAGCACCTTGCACTCGCTCTTGTTAAACCCCATGAGATTCCCAGGGGTCCACTTAGGTTTGTCCTGGTCCCTCTGGATGGCATCCCATCCTTCGGGTGTGTCAATTGCACCCCTCAGCATGGTGCTGAGGGTGTTCTTGATCTCTCTGTCTCTGTCATTAATAAAAATACTAAATAAAACTGGTCCCACTACAAACCCCTTAAGGGACACCACTTGTCACTCACGGCCATCAGGACTCTGAGCTGTTGACCCTCTGGATGCAACCTACCAACCAATGTCTCACCCACTTAACAGTCCATCCATCGAATCCATCTCTCACTAGTTTAGAGAGAAGGATGTTGTGGGGAACCATGTCAAAGGCTTTACAGAAGTCCAGATAAATGACATCTGTAGCCCTTCCCTTGTCCACTGACGTGGTCACTCCCTCACAGAAGGCCATTAGGTTCATCAGGGAGTACTGGCCCTTGGTGAAGCCGTGCAGCTGGCACAAATCACCTCCCTGTCCCCCATGTGCCTTAGCAGAGCTTTTAGGAGGATCTGTTCCAAGATTTTCCCAAGCACAAGGGTCAGGCTGACAGTTCGGTAGTTTCCAGGGTCCTCCTGTCTACCCTTTTTAAAGATGGGTACAATGTTTCCCTTTTGCCAGTCACAGTTACATTAATAGAGACCAGTGCATTTCATACTAACAAAAAAATCACAAAAACCCCACAAAAACCAAAATGAAAAAATCCAACCCAAATAGAGCCCAAATCAAACATCTTCCTTTGTTTCAGTCTTGAATTTGATATTTAAATATACATGTGGTTACAAACATCAGAAATAAGAGCTACTGAATGATTACTTCTGATGCACCTGCAGATGTTCCTGCCAGGTCAATGACACCTGCAGTCTGAAGAAGTATGTTCAATTACTCTCTTCTGGAATTTGACTATTTTAATCTTTTATGCATGGAAATTCACAAGTACTTCAATCAGTTTAGAGAGTTAATGGCAAAAACTGTTCTATGAGGAAATTGTATCAGGCAAACATGCAGTCCAATTCAGAACAGAAATTACATGATTTAAGAACTGGTTTTCTTTTTACTTTTAGGTGATTGTTTCATATTTGAATTCTGCACTCAGGGAACAGAATTACAATAGTTTTCATTTAAGTTGAAATTCAGACTCAGCTGTCAGTAAAATTATTTTGTTTTGGTTCTAAGAAAATGTAGTTTTGTAAGTGGTCAAGAGAGACAAACTGGATTGGACCAATTGATGACACGAGTTTTGGTTTACTGAATGGAATGTGGAGAATAGCATGAAAAGCAGATGAGGGAGAACAATTTTGGAAGTGGAGTGAGAGGATTTCAAGAGGTGCATGGATAGTCAGTTTTCTATGAAAATAATGTATTAGAACGAGTGATAATGCAATCTCTGACACGATAATTTAGGGGAGTTGTAGATTCCTTGAAAGGATTATCCTTATCTCCTCTCTTACCAGTAAGAGAATTGAACGGATATTGTCAAAGAACTATTGATATCATGACTCTATGATGATCACTTTCTGAACAGGTACCTTTTGGTTTTATATCTTCACTACTCTGTAGCTTCATAAAACTTTCTATGGTACTCTTCACCCTTTTTCAGACTCCTTCAGTAAACTTCATTTTTTTCTATTAAATGTTTCAGCCATTTAATCTGGAAAAAGATTTTCTCTCGTACTCTAGGGCACGTTAGTCTCTTAAGATTCTTTAGACAAAAAACTTGACAAAAGCCCTTTAGGGTTCCCTGTATAAATCATTTATGTGTAAATGGCACAATTTTCCATACTTTTAGATTTGAGAGTGTATTCCAGTCCAGTAGCACCATGACTCCTTGCTCAGATGAACGTCAGGTAAGTACATAAAAAAATTACCCTGACTCTTGTGTAACTACTGTTTCTTCTCCCCAACCCTTGTTTTGGAGTTGAAAAGAAATTCAAATGAATGTATTGGAAATGAACTGCATGATGGTTTTTTGGTCCAGGTTTTTGGTCAAAAGGATCAGGGAGCACAGAGAGATCCTGAGGCATACTGTGGCACATACAGGCCTTGTAAATTACAAGTGTAACAATTTCGTCATCTTTATCTAGATACCTGTTAAATGCTTGAAAATTCTAAACATATTGCAATGCATGTCTGTTGGATACAAACGAGAAAAAAGGACAGAGACTAAATCATGAGAGAGAATTTAGCAACTGAGAATACAACTGAGACCCTCTCCAGTACCTGACAGACACAATCACCTGCGTTTCCCAAAATGACTTAGACAAAAAAGCCCCAAGAATCAAACCAAAATAAATGCATTTTTTCTCCACAGTTTAAGGCCCAAGAGAGAAAAAGTGCACTTATGCTAGTAATGCTAAAAGAGGAAGATTACCTCACGGTCATTTAGAAGTCTCTCCAAATCTGCTGCCATTTGATTCTTGACACGCAGCAAAGCTGTCTTTTCTTTATTTAAAAGACTGGTAAAAAGAGGATAGGAAATGCAGTAATAGCAACAGATAATCTCTTTTAATCTTGTATTCTGGCTGAAACATGCATTTTCTAAAGCTAAATACTGGCAACAATAAAAGTCTGCTTGAGCAATTGTATCTAATGATCCTTTTCTATATTCAAGCATTGAAATTTTTATAAATGGGCCTGAATGTACTAAGACACACAAAATTTTATTTTGGTCAAACAGAAAAACTATTCAAAGACTTCATAAAATGTTTTTGTTTTGCTTTGTTTTTATCTGAAGGGTAATTTAACTTATCAGAATGTTTTATTATTATCTCTTGGTTTCTTCTAGGGAAAATGAGCTTATTTTATAAGCAAAGTAAGGTTCCTTATATCTACACTTCTATATCAAAATGTGGATTTCTTTGTTGTATTCATCACTAGTAGCAACACACACTGTTCTCAGTATCACCTCTTTTTCTACTACTGTATTTAGAATTCTGAAAATAGCAAATTGAAGGAAGAATAACATCCAGCTCTCCCCCTTTTAGCTGTGTAGTTTCTGTGAAAATTGTAAATGTATTTTTGTTATTTTTTATTTTTTATTCCAGGATAATGCATGGCATCAAGTTTGTCCCATGAACCAAGTATGAAAACTGTTTTAGCATGAAGGCATGCTTTAATAGCAAAATGTGAAGTTTAACTCTAATTGTTCTTTGTTTTTGCAGTTATAGAACATGAACATTTGAAATGTTTAGCATATATATTGTGATTCCAGGCAGCAATTCTATTATAATTAAATGTATTTTCATACTTAGCCCCAACACGAGTTTCTAACAATAAACTTCAGACCAATGCATGCATAATACCATATAATCTAGTTTGTTAAAACAGCCACGGAGATTTTCTTGGAAGACTAATGTTATATAAGCCATTAGCATGACTTAAATAAATAGGTTGCACAATATAAACTGGAACATAAATCAACAACTATGAAAAATGCAATTCTGCATATGGAATGAAAATATGTAATACTGAATACAGGTCAGGAGTTCAAAAGCAAATGTATTAAAATTTTATAAATGGAATGGAGCAATTACATATGTTGCAAACACAGATTATTTAATATTTCCAGTATTTGATCCAGAAATGATCAACAAAATAAATCAATCTTTAATTGGCCATGTATCATCTGCTTGTTTCAAATAAGGAACATCATCCTTTGCCCCAGAGATTTTCTGGCAGTTCCTTGCAAGCCCTGTATTGTAAATTATGAGTGTCGATTCCTTCTAGGCATTCATTAATTCTCAGGAAAAAAAATGTATGCTTTTGCCAAATTGCTAAGCTGTTTCAGCTATTTAAAAGGAAAGCAGTAACATTTATGAAAAGCTATAAAGATATTTTAATATTTTGAAGTGGTTTTTTTTCTGTCACATTTTTAATCATAATGAAATTGCTGTACTACTTTTTTTCCTGGGTTCATGTGTTGTAATTTACTGGTATGTCACTTTGTTGTGCATTTCTGTGTTTCCTAAGAACATAAACTAAACCTTCTAGAGGTTGGCAAAGTTATTAGAGAAGCACTAATAAAAGTTTCTCAATGACTTAAGTAGTGTACTGAATAAGCATAAACATCACTGTTTATGATTTAACCAAAACTTCATGTTCAAGGTTTGATTTCATCTACAGAACAGAACCTATTCTACTTATACCTTCTCAAACAATATGACGTGACCGATATATGCGAAGCAGTTCTAAATTTCTTTGTTTATAGTCAAATATAGGACATAGATTCTATACTATTCAGTAGCACTTGATGTGTTTTCTGTCATACATACTAATATAGAATTACCAAAGCATGTGCAGACTTCAGATTGAGTAGTTTTGCAATACTTAATCTTTTTCATCATTGCAGATAGAAGGGAATAAATCCTGTACTTCTGAAAGAATACTGCTAGAGAGGCATATACACATCTAACAGAGCAAGAAAGCTGTTACCAGACAGAATGATAATATATTCACACCTGTAATAACTATGCAAAGCAGAAATAACTTCAAAAGTTCTGTTTTGGGAAGAAGACTGAGCATTTCAGTCCCTGTTTTGAAAACGTTCTGAAGAAGCGTCTTGGACATCAGCAAAGAGTTTCTAGCTTTAAACTACCTTACACTTCCACCAAAGAGTAGTTTAACCTGATCCAGTTTTAACTGGCAGTGTAACAAATCAGAGAGCAGCTTTACAATTAGTTTCAGATGACCTAAGTGAAAACTGTTGCTGAAACATAATCCTTCCCGTACCACATTCTGGCAACCCACTCTTTGTGTTGGTACTGCAAAATTTGTGACCATGTTAAGTAGGCCATTTCACTGATCTGGACGGAAGCGGGAGTCTTTTTAAAGGGTATTTTTCACATGGATCACCAAAGCAACTGGATTTACCATGTACAGTGGAGACCCACAACTGAAGGCAAGGATAAGAGTGCTCCATTTGGTGACAGAGGGCCTTAACTACCTTGCTGTGATTCTGAAACCACAGTCTAGACAAACCAGCTTCTCACACTGGAGCTCAAGGGTTATAACTTTGATCTGAAGACAGGATCTTCTTTACTAAGTGTAGACCATGCTGTGCTCCACAGTCCTGGTCACTGATTGCCTCACCCTGTCTGTGGAGAAGGTGCCCTTTGTGAGATGTGTAGCCCCAAAAGCACAGGTTGGAACACTAAGTGAAAAGCAGTGCAGCTCCTGTTTTTTCTATGTGCTTTTGTAGAAGAAACTGAAATGCCTGGGAGAATATTCAGTTTCATTCCATCATGCTTTTAAAGCTTAGCCAGGTATGAATCCAGGTACCAGGAATGCAGGACTCACCACAAAATACTTGTCATATACATACACATTGCTCATAGCAACCACTGGCTTGTTTTGTTTTGCTTCACTCAGGATCTAAAGCCAAAGTAGCTTGGATATTTTAAGTAAGACATTTTTAGGTTACATCATTTTTCTGGAGAATGGATACTAACATTTCTCAGTTTCAGACTTATAAACCGTTTTCAATTTGTGCAATTAAGTCATCTTAATGCTTAAGTTTAAATGTTCTAGCTACTATCCTGTTCAAAAGCTTCTATTATTAGATATTCTGAATACTGAACAGACTAAATAAACATGGTTTAATACATTACTGGGTTTTATTTTTACTTCTATTCAGTTCAGAAAAAAAGCAGGTTTCTTTTTCAGTTAACTGTGTACTCCAAATGCTGTAAGAAATAAGGACTGTGCCTTTCTGTTAATTTCCCATTAGAGTATGAAGTTGAATAGCCCAATCTCGAATTATTTTTTTGCATTTTATATTCAGATACAAATATTACCATTGAAAAAATCAACCACAAATAGTATACGCGAAGGTTTCGTACATGAAATGGAATATATAATATAGCCATATAGCAAAGCTATCCCTTCTCTGCCGATTACAGATGAATAGTTTGGAGCAGATGGTTAATTATTAATCTAGGTCAAATTTTTTTTTTTTAGTCACACAGTTAGAAAGAGAGGTATAAAACGTTTTGCAAATGAAAGTTCTTTAGAAGAAAGAATATATTTCAAATTAGTGCTCTCTCATTCTGCAGGCAAATGACCACAGCTCAGATTTTTAAATGGATTTAGGAGAGTATTGCTTAACGATTTTAATTGGAATGCTTCAGGAGGGTTAAAAACATTTAAAAAATATCCATGAAGTGTCCAAATTGAAATTATTTTTTCAAACTGAAAAACAAAAACAAAAAATCTAAACTTTTTAGAAGTTGTATTACAGATCAGAAAATGTAGAGAAAATGATGTATTTCTACAAATTTTGCTTGGACCATTTCTCAGGTAAACTGAAGTAGCATTGGAATAAATGATGCCTATTTCACAGAATGGTAATATTCTCTTAAAAAGCTCATTGCCACTCTGTGATGGGAAAAACTTATCTAATGTTGTATGCTGAGCTTTATGTTTGGATGGCAATTAGAGGACCCAAAATGTTTAGGTAAGGAACATTTCAGTACAAAGCTTCTTAGTGAGCAAAATCCTTATGTGGCTTCTAGATTTGCCACACAGTTAAGGCTTTTAAGGAGTGCTTTTGTGTAAGTGAACCACTTTTAAAACCAGCCACTGGTACTGAGAAATTTGAGTAAGTAACTACATTTAAAATAAATATCCTCTCTTTATGAATGAAGTCCTGTTTTAATGCCTCCAGTTATTTATAAACCTAGATGTTTTTAGCAGAAAATTATGTACTAAAACTACACTTACTTCACTACACACATAAGAATGAAAGTCAGAGATTTGTTTTCCCACAGCATGACAGTTACAAGCATTTCTTTTCAAAAGGAATGCTAAAGGTGTTACTTTCATTTCTGACTAAAGAACTGTATGGTAGAGAGATTTCTTTATAGTAGCACGGAGTCATCCTCACACATAGCACTACTCTTATTAACCATAGCTATTTACTTTTATTAACGAGAGTGCTATGTGGTCTAACATAAATAAGGAGTTACTTAACAGAATATTTTGAGATATGTGGACCACCTATAAATTCACCCTGCAGATGCTCTGTCACTCAAGACTAGAGGTTTTGTATCTGAAACAAATGTGCAGGTGCATTGGCTCAGTGCTCAAGTGTTCTGCTTTCAGAGCCATCTGAGTTCTCTTCAAGGCCAAGTGCCCAGCACAGCCTGTGACCTGTCCGGCAGAATTCTAAGGGTATGGGAATGAGAGTGGTAGTGAACATCAGGTGTGGGTAACACCTAATAGAGCTGCCATTACCCTAAACAACCTCTCCTTCTATCTTTGAGTGCTAATACACTTGTGCTTTAACAAAGAATCTGAGCAGTGACATCACCACACCTTTAGTCCCTAAGTTGTTCATGCAAATAACTAACAACAATGACAGTTGCTCAACTAAGCACTTACCCCAATGGAAATGGCTCTTGCAGCTCCTAGTGAAGGTACGGCTAAAGACTCACAGAGCTGTGTGAAAAGACGTCCAGAACAGACACACTTTGCAGCAAGCCACTAAAGTATCTCCAGTTCTGGTAGAGTATACTACTTTAAGACATTAATTCTGTCTGGTAAGTATTTTGACTACTCCTTTCCTTTCAATGAGAAGTTGGATGGGGCTTTGGGCAACCTGGTCTAAGTGGAAGATGTCCTCACTCATGGCAGAGGGGTGGAACTAGATGATCTTTAGAGGTCCCTTCCAATTCAAACCACTACGTGATTCAGTTTGATAGCTATTGATACAAGCAACCTTGCGCACTATTTGAGCAGTCCTTCCAGTGAGGAAGACATTTTGATGGAGGGTCTGGAAGACAGCCTTAGCT
Organism: Pachyramphus minor; assembly: GCA_013397135.1. NCBI lineage: Eukaryota > Metazoa > Chordata > Aves > Passeriformes > Tyrannidae > Pachyramphus > Pachyramphus minor. The sequence continues at coordinate 79,464 of VYXB01003004.1, read as the reverse complement.
CTAGAGGTAATGACACTTAAGGATGAAGGCATGTAAGCTGCTCCAGTGAAAGTGAACTTTGAAGAACACGTTGAAAAGAAACTTAGATGGATCTGCAGGACTTCTCAAAAATATTATATCAAAATGATCTGCCTGAATCTGTCCCATTCCTCTTGTAGAGATATCTGCTGTCATAAATGACACTTTAATAGAATTATGAGTGTGGAGAATCCTGAACACATCTGTTGCCTGTTAAGGGACCACATTATAAGTGACTTCAGGTCGTTTTCTGAAAAATTGGTAAAGATATGGCCCAAGAATATAAAAAATGAGATTTCAGTCATAGATAGCCTTCCTCATAATTGCCTTCCTTTTGAGCTGATTTCAACAGGATAGTCTATTTCATCACAGAATCAAGCTCACATCCAGCAGACAGGGAAATACAAATTATTGCAGGTTGCTGCAAAACATTTATAAGGTTGCAAGAAAGTACTGACTCATCATCCTTGGAAATCTGCTGGAACCTAATCACCCCAGGAGTATGTTCTAAAAAGATTATTGGCCACGATCATTGTGTACAGAAGCCAATTACGGATTAAGACTAAAAAAGTAAATTCACTTGCAAATTAGTCCTTGCTGATCCCTCCACACTCAAGTGAGACATGATAGAGAACACTGGCACTGATAACAGCTATGACTGCTTTGCTTAGGGAATCCATGATTTACATAATGCAGAACCATCTTTCTTGATGAGCAGATGACATAAAAACACAACATGAAAAGAACATTCCTCCACCACAGATTCTGCACACAAAAAGGAAGGAAAATCATGATCAAGCATAGGGCAGCTGTGAGGGTAAAACTAAGTATTCAGTCTTGATTATGAGGGTGCAGGCATATCAATATTACATTGATTAATCTAGAGTCTGGTATTCAAATATAAGATTTAAAGAAAGATATTTAAAAAAAAATCACCAGTATTTTTAAAGATCTGTCTGAAAACAAGAATTCAAATGCTATTTTTCTGTTAGCTGGTACTGTGAAATTACTTTTTAGAAACACAGCTAATGCATTTATTGTATTTAAAATTGAAAAAAAATAAGGTACTTTGAGTAACTGGAGCACAAATTAAACACCACCTTAGAGAGGCTGCTGCAGAATTGCAGTATTAACTATTAATTATAGGTAATGGCTGAAAGAACAATTTTTTTTAAATGGTTTTACAAATATTAAAATTTTCCCTCAGCTCTGAGATACAGAGAAATCAGGCTTCACAAACCATGTTTAGTGTTTTCACTAATGCTTTTCTAATAGCATCAACATTATCTGCAGAATTTAGGGCTCTCCTTGAGGAGCATTAATTCTCTGGACTCATCCTCTCAAAAATATTCCACACACAAACCAACAAAATGCTGTTTAATAAACTAAGAGGGATAGGAATAGTGGGCTAAATCTTTTGATCCAGCACAGCTTCACTTGGCATATATTTGGTGGGGATTATCATTAATTTACTTAAATCCCATTCTGATTCAGTTCTGGAATAGCTGGGAGTTAGACTCGTCCACAAAGTAATCTGAAATCACCTAGGGGATATTTTAATTTAAAACTGTCATCAGCAGATTCCAAAAGGTTATCCTCATGACAAAAGATTACTTGAATGTAATGGTTCTCTGGTTAGAAATCCCTTCCTCTGACCTTCTTCCTTGCACTTTTGGGAAAGCAAAGGACCAACATTATCAATTTATACCAGATTATGATTTCTCTTGTGTGTCGGGGAATACCTTTGTTTTAAATGTGGAGCTATGAATAGCAAAATTAGGGACTACAAATTGTACCAAAAGCCCTAAGACACTAGACTGTTTCCAAGAATTTCACCGGCCTATGAAACTAGGCAAACTAGGGGAATAATAGCTGTTTTTAGTTTACAAGGAATACTGGAAACTAGAGGAAAAAAACTTCTTACTAAAATATTTGATGTACAAAGTGTTACTTTTTTTTGCTACAATATTTTTTTGTCAGACCACACTTTCCTTTACAGGAACACAGACTAGTGGTGAGCACACCCCAGCTCCCCACAGTAGACTACTGCTGGTATGTTTACCATGAATGGTCACACTGTGAGGAAGACCCATTTTCTTCCTTAACCTGAAGCACTTAAAGATGAAAAAACTTCCCTTTACAGTTAATGGAGAGTAACAGGCATCTTTAGGAAATAACTCACTCCATCCAAAAATCTGAATTTCTTTTTGGAGATGTCACTTCCACCAGGAATTACTAAGGAAAGTTGACCTAAATCCCTAATTTAGGTATCTTAATTTATAGGCTAAATTTAAGAATACCTGGGCATACAGATTATTTGCAATGAGCCATATAAACTCCAGAGAATCACTGTTAATAATGCATTCAAGTTCTTACATATTTTAAAGCATGAAACACACATTTTCAGAAATGACTTCATCTATTTACTTCCTTTCTTTTTTAGCTTTTGAGAGACTTTTGGACTACTATGTGAATAATGAAAGACATTTTCTTATTACCATCATCTAAAACTGTATGATGCTGGGAAGTTGCTCAGTGGTCAGAGAGTTCTGACAGACAGATGTAACAGCAAATCAGAGAGCCTCCACTATAGAATAAGCTTTACTTATGCCTGAAATATCCTTTGCTGGTGGACTAGTCTATTATTTTTCTCTGACTTTATTTCTTTATTTTTACTTTTGTACATCTGTGTCATTCTTTCCTTTTACTCTTCTGAATTTTCCTCTACTTCATAGGAGCTCTTCTCAACTCCAAATTCACTTTAAACCTGTCATAGCTGCTTTTCCAAACCTAAAGCCCCTTTTTCTGACATTATAAGTGAAATCACAGATGCTAGAGTTCCAGCATAGAGACTGGAGTTCATCAATGATGCAGTGTTAACATCTTCCACTTTGTGGCCAATAGCATCCATTTTTTCTAATGATAAATACATAAGTAATTTTACTTTCCGTTCAAGAGAAAGTAAAAAAAGAAATAGTGATTTTAATTACCTGACATCCTTTTCAAGTTGTGTAATATGTTCTTTCTGTAGACTTATTTGAGAATCTCTCTGCTGCACAGTTTCAATGAGATACTTGTATGGCTGTTGTGCTTGGTTCAACAAAGAATTTGCTCTGTCAAGCTGCCAAAAAAGAAGGTATTACTACTATAAATTTTATAATTTATAAAGCACAATTACTTGATTATTATTGAATTATTATTAGATAACATTGATTTTTACCAGTTGCATAACAATCTACACCCCAAACAAACAAAAAAAAAGGAAACAAACCACTTTCAAATTAACAAGCAGTATATTATTCTCTCAATTTTCTGGTCTAATTATATGTTATTTCCACTGCAATCATGCTACTCTCTACACTTCCCTAATCTGCATTTTTGAGAGTTTTAATGTAACAGCTTCCATTGATTGAAAAACAAAAAAAGTACAGTCAATACCTCCGTTTGTGATGTTATTGACCAGTGAGGTTTTAAAACCAGTATACTATTAAAATGGAATTTTCAGCTCAGAAATTGAATCTAGATAAAAATACAGTACAAATGGAAAAAAAAAATCCCTTTCTTCTAATCTATATGTACTCTATATGAACAGCAAAATCCAACAAGATGCTTAAAAGACTAGTATAAAGTAACTGTCATTCCCCTAAGTAGGAAATAAACCTGTCTAGCCTTATTCCCCAAACAAATTAGGATCACTAGGTTTAAAAATCTTGCATGATATGGCCTGCATCTTGAGCAATATAATGAGATCATTCAATAAATTATGTAGAGAATTAAGATCACACAATAAGATTTAGTAGTTCCAGCAGCTGGAGTACATGTAAGTCATGAAAAAAGAAAAAGCACAAATACAATGTCACGGTGAAGGCTCGAAAAAGGCATTCAGCGGCAAGCCAACTATTCGGCTTAGTCAATTGCTTCATTCAGAGTACCATTTTTTCTGTCTACTAACTTGCTAGCCTTCTAGACAAAAGGAACTCTATCCATCAGTTCTGGCACTGCTGTTCCAATCTCTGCAAAGTGAACTAATTCCAAAATTTAGGTTGGACTCAAGATGTAGAACTTACAGATCGCTACTTTGCAGAACCTGATATATAGGCTTTCACTTACTTAAACTGAGAGTAACAAAGTGAGTTGCAGAGGCAATAAATGGATTATCACTAGCTGAGGATCTTTCTTGGATCAGGTCATGAGAATTCCTTTATTCTGTTTGTCTTAGGCATGGTCAACAAACCTTCTGTAGTAGAAAGCAAGTCTCAAAACTTACTTTAACATTGCAGGTCACTGCTACACAAAGCATCAGAAAGAGGACTTTATGGAAAAATTCTTTTCTAATGCTGTATCACACTGTCAAAATAGATAGGATCCTGACAAACTATAATAGGACTAACAGAAAACTGACAAGTTTGTTTTCTTCAGTAGCTGAGCTTTTCCATAGGGTTCCAATTTTCAAGCAAGTACAGTATATCAGATTTCTTTAAAATGAATGAAATTATGGAGAAGTCAGTATTTTCTTCTTGGTAATGCTGAACTTTCCCAGACGATCAATATGATTTCTTTCTATAAAGCTCAACAGCAATTGTTTCAAGGATAGACCAAAAGAAGAGTCTTAGAAAGAGCATCCATTTTAGTAATTGAATTATTTTTCTTTTCCATCCTCCTTTAAAAAGCTAACAAAACCCAGTTGTATCTTACATACTGCACTTAAATAGCAGTATTTAATCCAAATTCAAAACCAAAAGCTGATACAATCACTTTTCCATCAACTTTTTATCTATGTTCTAAATTTCTTCTAAGTGACGGAACAAACTGTCAATCAAAAGAATAATAGGCTACCTAAGCATGCTGTAGTTTACAGGATCTGTTTTGTTCTTAAAAAAAATAAAAATCAAGAAAGCTACAACAGCCTGAAGTAAAAATCTATCTTGGCTCAGGGAATGATTTAAAGGCAGCAAAAACAAGTTTAAGAAATTTAACTATATAAAAAGATAATAGACAGCAATCAGCATAAAATATGAAATGCAGGAAATTTACCACAGGAGCTACAACTTCAAGGAGAAAGTTGATACTAGCAGACAAAAAATGGGAGCAAATAAATTCTAGAAACAGTACAACCCAATATGGCAGAGATACAGTAAAACGGTACATAATGCTGATGAAAACAGTTTTCAATAAATTTTTTTGCCATCTATTTGAAAACAAATCAGATGATCAGCTTCTGTAACATGAGAACGAGCGACTATTTTCCACTCCACTATGGTCACAAGTGTAAACTCCCTGTGCACATATTGAAGGATGGCAAGCAGTATGACATAAGTAATTCTTATCAAACAAATTACCTATAATCATATGCAAAATTTTAAAAAAAGGAAGAAATAAATCTGCGGAAGTCTTCAGACCTGAATGCCAGACATGAGTTTAACTGAAAGCAGGTCTTAAAAGATTTTATTTACACATAAGAGTTTGATGTTAGTAGACTGTGCACTAGATATCCGCAAAATGTTTAACTTTGTACTAGATTACATTTGGATTTAAACTATAAAATTATATTATAAAAATCAAGAATTTAATGGCAGAATAAAAATGAGGTGAAGATGTTCTAGTGGAATTTTGCTGGAATTTGAACTAAGGTCACTGGTACTGAACCCTTCATCAGTGATCTAGAAGCAAATATAAAACTAACATGGGTAAGAAATGTATTGAAGTGAAAACCAGAAAGATTTAAGACGAAGAACAGTGATAGGGAAGAACACCAAGCATAGCAACAGATTCACCAGTTTCCTGATGTCTGCAAGTCTGAAAGAATATGTTTCAGTCAAATACAAAATACTATGATATACTTAAGAATACATAACAAATTATAGTACTGATTAAAAAAAAAAAGACTTCACTGTTCATGTATCTTTCATTAAAATACTATACATAATCATATATATATATACACATAAAATACATAAAATTCATAATTTAAAAATATGTAGAAAATTAAAATATTTGCATAG
>VYXB01003004.1:34392-72696 GCA_013397135.1 Pachyramphus minor | reverse complement strand
TGCACTTAAATAGCAGTATTTAATCCAAATTCAAAACCAAAAGCTGATACAATCACTTTTCCATCAACTTTTTATCTATGTTCTAAATTTCTTCTAAGTGACGGAACAAAGTGTCAATCAAAAGTATAATAATAGGCTACTTAAGCATGCTGTAGTTTACAGGATCTGTTTTGTTCTTAAAAAAAATAAAAATCAAGAAAGTTACAACAGCCTGAAGTAAAAATCTATCTTGGCTCAGGGAATGATTTAAAGACAGCAAACACAAGTTTAAGAAATTTAACTATATAAAAAGATAATAGACAGCAATCAGCATAAAATATGAAATGCAGGAAATTTACCACAGGAGCTACAACTTCAAGGAGAAAGTTGATACTAGCAGACAAAAAATGGGAGCAAATAAATTCTAGAAACAGTACAACCCAATATGGCAGAGATACAGTAAAACGGTACATAATGCTGATGAAAACAGTTTTCAATAAATCTTTTTGCCATCTATTTGAAAACAAATCAGATGATCAGCTTCTGTAACATGAGAACGAGCGACTATTTTCCACTCCACTATGGTCACAAGTGTAAACTCCCTGTGCACATATTGAAGGATGGCAAGCAGTATGATATAAGTAATTCTTATCATAATTCTTGATAAGTAATTCTTATCATTCTTTGCATAATCATATGCAAAATTTAAAAAAAAGGAAGAAATAAATCTGCGGAAGTCTTCAGACCTGAATGCCAGACATGAGTTTAACTGAAAGCAGGTCTTAAAAGATTTTATTTACACATAAGAGTTTGATGTTAGTAGACTGTGCACTAGATATCTGCAAAATGTTTAACTTTGTACTGGATTACATTTGGATTTAAACTATAAAATTATATTATAAAAATCAAGAATTTAATGGCAGAATAAAAATGAGGTGAAGATGTTCTAGTGGAATTTTGCTGGAATTTGAACTAAGGTCACTGGTACTGAACCCTTCATCAGTGATCTAGAAGCAAATATAAAACTAACATGGGTAAGAAATGTATTGAAGTGAAAACCAGAAAGATTTAAGACGAAGAACAGTGATAGGGAAGAACACCAAGCATAGCAACAGATTCACCAGTTTCCTGATGTCTGCAAGTCTGAAAGAATATGTTTCAGTCAAATACAAAATACTATGATATACTTAAGAATACATAACAAATTATAGTACTGATTAAAAAAAAAAAGACTTCACTGTTCATGTATCTTTCATTAAAATACTATACATAATCATATATATATATACACAAAAAATACATAAAATTCATAATTTAAAAATATGTAGAAAATTAAAATATTTGCATAGGGGGAGTACTTGGGTGTAGTAATCCTAATGTATAACTACCATGGCTTTAAAAATCAGACTGTTAAACCACATTCCTGAAATTGTAAGCCTAAAAATTCCATATGGTGGCAATATCTAATAGAGAATATAGTTGTTCTTCGGTTCCTAAGAGAAAGTTAAAAGACAGTCTTAAAAATACTTAATAAAATTAGTTTGTCTTAATTCTGGGGCATTTCAGGCTGAGTTTTGTTTAGTGTTTGTTCTCCATGTCAAATAATATGTAACTTCAGATACTATATATAGAATTAAAAAAAATTTTTAAAAGAATTTAAAAAATTTGAATTTTTAAAAAATTTTAAATTCAATTCATTGTAACAAAGACTCAAAACCTGAACAATTGTAGAAAAGGATTTACAGAAATGTCTTCAAAAGTGATTTAAGAGAAGATCTGTATAAAAAGTAACAATGTATTCACTGAACCAATTAAGTATCAAACAGAACAAACTAGTCTGACTAGCTGGTCTTCTGTTCAGAAATCAAAATGCTCTCTGCCTCACATTCTTGCTTAGCCTGTAAAGTAATCCCTCTTTCAATATTAGTTTCAAAATACAATAAAAATTTCTTTGAAAACTTTTATCATAGTGCGTTGGTTAATTACAAGGCCATTTTTTATATCAAATAGATAATAAACACTGCTTAGAAAATATTTCATTTTATGAACAGCTGTTCTGCAATGTTTATAGTTTCCACTGATTTGAATTGTTGTGTAGCAGTAATTTACCTCTTGTGAAATCTGTGTTACTTGTTCCTTCTGATGTTCCAGATCCTTTACAAGCAATGAGTTTTGCTTTTCTAGTTGCAGTAATCTTCTTGCCAAGTGAACACTGTACCAATAAAAATCAAGCTCAAGTTGAATTTTTTCCAAAATAGGCAAAAGAAATTCTCACATTTATACTGCAGAACTTGATTGCCTTTATTTCTCACCAATGCTTAAATACTAATACATATCAACTACATAGTTAAACATGCTGCATGGTCAAATTTAGAAAAACAATGAAAATATTACAAAATTTAACAGCACTGAAACAGCATTCCCACAGTTATGCCAATTGTAATATTTTATACAAAGTAATTACCTATATAATTTGTCCAGTACTGACAAAATGCTTCATCTAATTATGAGTATTTACTTTTTAGCAACTTTACAGAATCACTGTAATAGGCTTCTCCTTAAATAATAGTTTAACAAACCACACATCAATACAGATCTTGTAGCGGAACACTGAAACATGTAGTATTTTATCATTTTCAAAACAGAGGCAAAATCGTTTTGTCTGACATTTAATATGCTAAATAATTAAATGTTATTGCCACTTTTAAAAAATAAATTCTTACGTACAGTCACAAATTACCCTGAAGAGAAAGGATTATTGAGATATTTTAACAGCCTAGTTAAAAACAAGATCCTCAATCTCTTGCACACTTCATGTCATGAGATATGTGTGAAGATCTCATCTGGCACAAAAGAGAAATTAACCACTTCTTTGACTAGTAGCTATTAGAGTGTAAGGGAAAACTTGGATACCTTCCCACAGCAGCTTTAGGAATGTAGCACATCATAATTTTCCCAGCTACAACTATTCAGTGAACTTGACATGAATTTGCAAGTATTTAAGGATAACACAAATACATCTTTCAAGTATACATTTTTTGACTAGTTTAATTTAAAGCAAAGGGACAAAGGGACCAATCTGCAAAGACATCTTATTCTGGAAACCTTTTATTACAACTATACTAGAAAATTACGCAGTGCTCGAGAATGTGATAATTCATTGTTAGTAAACCACTAGAGTCATTCTGGTAGTATTCTGCATTTTCTCATTTACACTCTCCCAAGCAGTTCCTAGGCATGGCTGAGAAGTTAGCAAGGGCAAGCAAATCATTGCCAATGCGTCATTCACGTGTGGCTTAACCCACAACCAGAATTTAGTTTTATGGAAATGGGCTACTACACGTCATTTGGTCTTGATGCTTCGGAGTGTTCCCAAGGATGTTTAACTATAGTACTATGAGTGTATAGTGCCTATGTCCAAAGTAATGAGATGGTTGTTACTGGCAAGTAGGCAAAGAAGTACAGATCCCAAAATGCCCTACACTCGAAATGTGGGTTTTGTAAAAAGTTTCAGAGATTGAAGTGCATGATGTGAACTTAAAAGAGCCCTTCATTTAGGATCCCATATATCAGGGATTAAAGAGCAGGTAGCGTACTCCAGAGCAATCCCAGAGAGCAAAAAACTTATCTGTGTTTCTTTGATGGCTCTAAACATAGAAGCTTATGTCACAGAGTCTTTGCTTAAAAACTCTGGGAGCCAAAGGCATCACACACATTTTCTGCATGGCAGTTTTCCTTGATTCAAAACAGAAGGTAAACCATAATTTTATGGCTTTTTTAATTTTAAAAGATAAAGTCTATGAAGTCTCCAACACCATTATGAAGGATTAAATCAGCTTTATTAGTCAATGCCTTTTGATACAATGACATTCTGAATGACAGAGCCACTTCTAAGCTCAGAAAGTGTCTTCCAAGCATATCTGAAATCCTGGCCTACTGACCATCAGATTCAGCATTCAACGGTGATTTAGCAGAATTCTTACATATGTAAATAATCTAAACTGAATCTAATCAGGTGGGGAAAAACAAGGATATAGGTTGAAACTCAGAAAAGTTCCCAAACTATTGACAAACGAGGAAGAAACTGAACTTTTACAAAATGATGCTATAGAATTCTCAACAGTCTCCTAAACCAGACCTACAACAGCGTTATGGAGGTTTTTTTCACAGCTCCACACCCCTGTTCTTTTCTTCATTTTTATGCAGTATAAAGAGAAATCGTACAAGGAAACAATCTGAAGAGGCTTAGAAGAGCAAATTAAGGCATGCCTAAGTTAAGCACTACATAAAATCTTTTATGTTAGTCAGCAATATGTAACTCAGTGCACAACAGGTCTAACGTGATTGACAATCATATCGACAACATTTCAAAAACAAATATACAGGGCAGAAGAAATAGTAGGAGGCCCTTAAATCTTTGCTGAAAAATGAACAGACCATCATTTGCCCTTACTTCTCATTAGTAACTTTTGACACTAAATATTCTTTGTCATGGAAAAGGTGAGGGTTAAAAAGATAAAACCTACTAAATAAAATAACACAGTAAAAAACCCGCTATAAATTACAAAAGTTGCTATTAAAGCTTCTGAATGATAGAAATGTACACTGTGAATGTATGGTATATGTTCACCTTGTCTTTATACTCTTCTTGGTGAGCCCACCAATGATGGTGAAGTTTCTCATTTTGGTCAAAATCTACCACTACTACAATTATGCAGCTGACTTTCCTGCACTTGAGCAATTGTAGGTGCACTTGGATTGCATGGAATAAGCCTCATCCTAGGAGAACCACCATCCTAATTCTGAACAACAGCAAAGGTTTTGCTGTGGTCACAGTCTAAAAGTATTATGAATAAATCCACATTCACAGAATCATTAAATTTGGAAAAGACCCCCAAGATCGAGTCTAACCTGTGACTGAACACCACATGATCAACTAGACCATGGCACTGAGTACCACATCCAGTCACTTCTTGAACGCTTCCTGGGATGGTGACTCCACCACCTTCCTGGGCAGTCTGTTCCAATGCTCGACAACCCTTTCTATGGAGAAATTGTCCAACCTGAATCTCCTATGGCATAGCTTGAGGTAATTTCCTCTTGTCCTGTTGTTAGTTGCCTGGGAGAAGTGAGTCATAGCCACAACACACAGGCTTACAATGAGTCATTCAAATGTCACTATTATTTCTTAAAGGCAATGCATAATATAAATTTATTATTTAAAAATGAGTATGATCAAGAGGTATGTTATTCACCTACATGTCATTTTAATCTATTGATCAAATTATCAAATTGGCCAAATCAGAGCAAACTAAAAAAATATAAGTGGAATCAGATCCTTTATTCATAAAGATGAAATAGTGATGCTCTGAAAATCTGTCTTTCCTAATTTCCTGACATAGGTGTTTTTCTTACTATTAAATACAATAACCTGTAGGGTATTAGTAATATATTTCCTATTATATAAATATAAATAATGTAACTAACCTGTTTTTACAGCTGCTTAGTTTTATACAATTAAAATTAATCTTTCCGAAAGTCAATGAAAAGAGATCTTAAAAAGACTTGGAAAAATGTGTATATGCTCATTCATATGCATCAACCACATTAAAAGGTCCTAGTCCTCAATCTATTCCCATATAGTCACGTAATTAAAAAACCTCATCATGTTAATCAGACTGGATGGATTCCAAGAGAAAACATAATGCACTTATTTTCTTTTAGTTTAACTTGAATAAGTAAATTCAGGAAGTACTTTTCTTTACCTTTGCTTTAGTCGTCTTTTGGCTGTTGTAGGAACATTAGCACCATATCCGTATGAGAAGAGAACCCTTTCAGCTTCAACTTCATCTTCCACTGCAAAAAATTGCAAAAAGGTACTGTAGAAAAACAGTGCCAGAACTAATAAACTTCTAAGCAATTCTATTTATAACTCTACACATGCAAAAACATTTTTCTAGAAGCTAAATTTTCAGTTGGTATAACCTTCTGGACTTAAACGGAACAATTTTGTTCACAAATAAGATTAATACAGTGCCATACTTTAATTTCTTACAACACTTTTTATTTTTATGATTAACATAAGACATGCAATATGAAAGAAAAGGAAAGGAGTTCAGAGGCCTTGAATATTCATACTATTGGTATGGTCACAAAATACATACAAGTAGTGTAAGTTTAATTTAGCAGTAGAGGATTAGATTGTTTAAGGTTTTTTTCTAAAGAATTAATTTTCTGTGCATACATGAGGATGTAGAGGAAGATAAAATTGGGAAGTGTTTAAAGTGACAGGACATAACTAAGTCCATGGGACCAGAAGGGACACATCTGATGTCGCTGAGGAAGCTGATGTCACTGTGCAGCTGCTCACTATTATTTATGAAAGACTGTGGTGATCAGAAATTTCACCACACTTGAGAAAAACAAATGTCATCAACATCTTCAGAGAAGGGCAAGATGGAGATTCTTATGTTTATGCAAAGTAAAAATATAAAAAATAATCTCTGCCTCCATAGATTTTTGAAAATGCATTTCTAAGGAATTTAAACACATTACAACTGATTTGAAAAGAAATCCTAATTTCAGCAAGATTAAAATGTGTACAGATTTTTGTATTTCAGCTTGTGAAATTCAGGCTTCCTTTCTCCTGTAAGATGAAGTGGCCAGGAAAAAAAAAAAAGAAAGAAAGAAAGGGGAAAAAAAAAGTATGTGTGTGAGTTAAAGGCAGGGGCAGAGAGATGTGACAGTGAAGAGGGGTAAAGGGGCACAATGAGAAAAGGGGAGTGGCAGGATAGAAGGTAGAAGCACAAGTGAACACCAGCCCAGGCAGTGCACAACAGCTTTGATGAATCAAGTATTTGGGAACAGGAGAAGCAAATTGAGGAAATGACACTAAAGAGTCCTATCTGACTCATCTTTCCTAATGCTCAAGTACTTAAAAAATACCTTCACTTCTCAACAACTTGAACAATGCTATAGTTTCTGTCCTCACTTGCCTAACACCCCTGTAATGTTATTTTAAAAAAGGATTCTTAAAACACATTTTAGAAAGAGAAAAGCCTCTAGTAAAGCACTTATGGTAAGTCACATATCTAGTTACCTAAAAAACAACACAGAAATTCCAGTAAGTATGACAGAAAAAGTTTACTAATGTGGCACTACAAATGCATCTGAACTTCAGGGCTGTTTTAAATAGGATAGGGAACTCTCCAGTGCTGTTAAACACTTATGGTTCAGGAAAACAAAAAATAATTTAGCTTGCCTTTGTCAATAAAATTCTTTTTGGTTACAAATTCTTTTTGGTTACAAATTCAGTGCCATTGTGAGGATAAAGATAGGTTCAACCTTTTTCTTAGAAAGATACTGACCATGGAAGCAAGAAAAAACCCAAACAACTAGTCTACAAAAAAAATACGCTAGAGTGAAGATTTTACCCTGAGAAGGAAGACTAGACAAATGCCAAGAAAGTTTACTTTTGTTATTCATGTGGAAACCACTCAGGCGCTGTAAGAAGTGGGTATATAAATTCTTGATAGTTTCCTGAATAGTCTGTTTCATATCGTTTCAATATTAAAAAAGTGAGGCATAATGATGGGTTACTTGCAGTACAAATTCAGTGATCTCTTCCACATGCACATTTTCCAAAGGAAAAATCAAAAAAAGTCTATATTTATTATATATAATATATATTTATTTATATATATTATGTATATATTATATGACAAGAGCCACCTCACATGTACAAATACAAAGTTTATTAAAAAGTCCAGAAAACCCAACCCCCACTGGCATCCCCACATATTGTAAAACAGTGAAGGCTTTTTGACTCGAGGGAAAGAAAAAAATATTATATGCTATTTAAATATAAACAAGTGACTACAGGACTGAAGATTAATCCTTATTATTATTGCTAAAATTCATGGAAAGTTAAAACTGTCTTCCACACAATGTCTTAGTCTAAATTATATTCCCCAAAAGACAGACTGAAGTTTTTCCATAATATATTCAATTTGAAAAACACTTATATTTCCTTTCAACTATTTTTCTACCTTTAGCTATTTTTGACATGTAAATATCGGGACATAATTTGAGACATGGGGGAAAGTATATCTGTCTTCGCCTTGAAAGTGTTTTAAAAAAAAAATACTTTTTTTCTTCCATTTTTCCTCATATACTAGTCTTAGTACTAGTACTAATATTAATCCTAACTTTCTATATCTAGTACATTATAATAACAGAAAGTTCATTATTAAATAAAAAGTATATTGAAATAATATTAAATGGTAACACCTTTTCTTCTCCAATGAAATCAGAAAATGAAATAATATTTTAAGAGAACAGTTCATTTGGAAACTTTTATTTCTTGAAGTCATACTGTACCATAGACTGTAAATTGTAATTAAAATAGATACTTAAAAAGAAGATAAGAATTATTTAGTTCTGCAAAATTTTTACTGCCATCCTAAGATGCATAAGAAAATGTAAACCAGTGAAAAAAACCAGCGTTTTGAACTCTATCTTCTCCTTGGAAAAAATGAAGGTAAGATCCAAAAATTCTTTATTAATACATACATACTCCTGAGGCAAGTTTCTATATACACTTCCAAAAATAAGTTACCAAATAAATATAAACACATATATAGCGAACATGCTTATAGTCAGACTGGAACCTTTGGGGAGTCAAGGTGCGGCGTATAAAATTAATAAACTATGTGCAGTCTAAGTACTAAAAATACCCTGACATTATTGCATCTTCGTAATACATACTTTGATACACACTATTCTTTGAATATAAAGCTTATGAAATAATCTTCTACTTGGAACACATTATACACTGTGTTTATTTTTTAGAGAAGCAAAGAAAGAGAAAAGCATAAGAAGATAGTTGAATTAGTTTAAAATCTTACTCTATTCTAGTTTAGAATCATCGTATACTTATGAACAGGCTAAAAGACTTCAAGATTAGAGTCAGAGTTTCAAATTAGAAATTACTTGCTTTGTGGACTGATTTAGGCTGAGAATCAAATTAATAGAGGTTTTACAGAAATTTTGCTGTGTTTGAGAAGAGACATTTTTATTTTTGCCAATCAGACACAAAAATTTTCAAGACTAATCAGGTATGAATTTAATCCATGGTTTAGTACTCAATACAGACTGAGCTGCAACAAACAACGACTTAATATCCAATTATTATTAATACAACACATGGAAGAATTTTCCCCCCTTCCAATCAATTAAAAAATTCACATTAATCATGCATTACGAAACCTATATGTGTCTGTCAAGAAAGTGGGTTTCCTGATATTTAAAATAAATAATAGCAAAATCCTAAAACCCATATCCAATTATAATAGATTATCAGAATAAGGAAAAGAGAAATGACAGAATACTGAGATGATTTTTAATAAACAAAAACTTAGACATATGGATGTTTGATACACATTTACAGATAAATTTAGAGACCTGTCATTAATATTTTCCATCAAAATAATTACTGCCTTTTACTTGTCAGGCATAAGGAAGGAGAATGACAGGCACTGTATTACTTTCCAAGTGCCATGAGAAAGAAGAAATCTTGTCATAATGCCAGAAACACCTCCAGATAGAGTATAACTCGTGACAGAACTTACTTTCTGCTGTCTGCAATATTATCTCATCGAGCTCTTTTTCAAGTTTTTCGTAAGTATCTAGTCTTGCTTGAAGCTCAGAATTCTGTGTTTGAAGCTCAATAATGCGTGTTTCACTAGAAGACTGAAGACTATAAAATTCCTTCGTAAGCACCTGTGAGAATGAATAATGGAAATACCAGAGATTCAGCATTACACTATTTTTGAAAGCATATATACATGTAATGTATATACATGTATATATAATACCTGTAAAAAAAATGAATAGTAGTATGATATTAAATATTTCATGTAACTTTTGCACAGCAAAGATTAAAATGCTTTAAAAAGCAGGGGTTTTTTCAGTTATATGATCTTGCACAGATTACACTCTCGGGTCATAGCACTTATGTCTATCTCCAAAGGCATAACTCTAAGAATCACTGAAAAAGCTGCAAGAATTTTAAAGTTAGGAAAATCTAAAAAAATTCACACACAGTCAGAATAGCGTAAATACAATTATTTTCGTTGCTTTAACTGGATTCAGATTTCAGTTTATCGATTTTTTTAAACAAAAACCCCTCATATTCAAAAGTAAAAGTTATGAAGGCCTGTATAATAACTAAAGTTTGATATAGTGCTTTATAATGGAGAACAACACTGACCACATAAATATACAACAAACTGGAGTAAGAAAATCCTTGGAAAGTAAAGATGTAATCTACATGCTTTGCAGAAAAATCCGACCAAAACAGGTAAAGTAAAAACCAAGTGGTACTAATACTAGTTTCCTAAGTAAAAATCACAAACATTCAGAATGACAAATGAATACAGATCTTGAAATACAGAAATATATGAATAGTGTACACAGCAGTAACACCAGATTCACTGTCACCACGAAAGAATGCACAGTGCTTAGAGAAACAAGCCACTAGAATATAAAAAGATCAGGCTAGTGTCACAGAAGAAATAAATGTATAGGTTAAAGCTGGGCAGCATATAAACAATCTGTTTCCTAGTTTAGCAAGAGAAGCTACTCTGTGCCCCAAATAAAAGCAAGAGTTAGTTCACACTATTAATAAAGATTAGTATCCTAGAAGAAAGGTAAGGGAAAAAACCTTAGTACATAAATGCTATGTATAAGAAAGGAAATAAAAAACCCTAAGAGAATTCAATCATAAGGAACAAAAGCAAAAACTTTAGACATCAGATATTTAAATTCTGCAAGAACATTTCTTCACGAAAGAGCACTGGTTTAAAAGTGTCTATCTAAAGAGAAAAAGAAGTGTCAAAAGTGTTAGTGGAATTGAAAGCCAAATATTCAAATTATAATCAGATCAAATAAATATCCACAAAGAAAACGAAAATACAACTCAAATTGAACTACATTCTCCAAGTTTCACATGTCTGGGCAATTAAAACTCTGTTTAGCAATCTCTAAGTGTAGCAAAACTGGCACTCCCAGTGCTTGTGACCACAACTAACCTCATCAGCCAGGATCTGAATGTCACAATACAGACAAAACAAGAAATTACAGTCTATCTCAAACTCTGTTTCCTCTCTATAGTTCCTTTTCGTAAGTAAACAACCTAGGCAAGTTCAGCACTGAAAATGCAGAGACCTGAAGATTGGCATCCTTTTCCAAAAAACAAAGGATGCCATAGCTGGCACTTTCTTCTACCCTTCCAGTTTGTGCCCTGACATTCGATTTAAACATACACTGACAATATCATTTTAGTCTCACAAATTAGACTCCGTGATACGATTTTGGTACTAACTATGGACAGGTGAAGAAATACTGTCTTAAAGCAAGTTTTCTCTGCAGAATACTCACATTTCCAAGACTAAAATAAGTGAACAGGATATGACACATTTTTGGAAGTACACGTTCAAAAGATAACAACTTCTAAGCTTGTAGAGATAAGCAGTCATTCAGGTCTGTGTAAATAGGTGCATTGTGGGTGCAGGTGCCCACGCTATGCCTCTCAGCCAAAGCGGTGGCACCTCCAGAAAACTGTATTTAATAAAGGACAAAAATGCTGCATGGCAGTGAGGAGTGAAGGAAAAAAACGTGAGAAATAGCCATGGTGCTGACACTAAGGTGAGAGAAGGAGTGAAGGAGGGGCTCCAGGTGCCAGAGCAGAGGTTGCCTTGCAGCCCATGGTGAAGAAGGTTGCCCTCCTGCAGACCACGAAAGACCACACTGAAGCAGATGTCCACACTGCAGTCCATAAGGACCCCATGCTGGAGCAGGCAGACATGCCCCAAAGGCACTGCAATCTGTAGAGAGCCCAAGAACAGGATTTTCTCCTGAAGGAAAAAGAAGGCCATGGAGGATCCACACCAGAGCAGGATAAAAGCGCAAGGAGAAAGAACCATGGAGAAGAGCTGACTCAAACCCCCATTTGCCATCCCTCCCTGCACTGCTGTGGGAGGGGGACAAGAGTCAGAATGGGAGAAAAGTTAACTCAGAAGAGAATGGAGTGGGGAAAGATGTTTCAGTTTTTGTCTTTGTTTCCCACCATCTAAATGTGTGTCAATTGTAATAAGTGAAATTAGTTTTCCCCAGGTCAAATCTGTTTTGCCCACGATGGTAACTGGTAAGTGATTTCCCTATCTTTATATCAACCCATGTACTTTGTCGACTTATTTACTTCACCCCCATTCTCTTCAGGAAGAGGAATGAGAGTGGCTGGCACCCAACAAAGGTCAACCCACCATGCTAGGAGTAGTAAGTTTAGGTCTTTTCAATTCTGTATACACCCTGCTCTCCTTGACTTTTTTTAGTTGTAAACATTTGTTCCAGAATTGGATATCAATAAAAAGTATTTTATTATGTAATAGTGCTATTACAGATCCTAGTTTTAAATAATGATACTGAATTCACCATAACTGATCTGTTGAAACTGTCTTCTTTCCCTGCAATTATCACATAGACTGACATAAGCAGCTTTGTAATACAAGCATATATATATACCTCACATGAATGATGTACCGTCTTCAACATCTCTCCACGAGAGACTGTTTTGCCTTCTTCCTGCCCCTGAAGTCTTATTCTCCATTAAAGTGATCAAACTTACTGAGCTTTGTCGTTCGATCCTACCTCAGCAGAATTTGGTGGAGATACTAATTCATCCATGTTATGTTCTTTGTTACTTTCCCCCCAAACTTTTCCACTTTAAATTCTAATCGAAAACAACTACACAATGTCCTATAAAATGTCTCTTTATATAACATACCTCCAGCTTCCTCTGATATTTCTCACATTCCATTTGGCACTGTGAAAGATTCTTAGCTGTTTCTTGTTGCAGGAGTTGAACATGTTCAGTTTCAAAGGACTTTAACTTACTTTGGTGAAGAAGTTCAGCTACTTTGCTTTCTGTGCCAAGCTGCATTTGTCTGTATCTAAAAGGAAAATGAAAAAAAAAAGTTTTAATGATTCAAAAATAAGCAAACTTAGGATATGTGCTAGTTCTGTTCATTACAGATATGAATTTCAAGAATTAATACAGTATTTTGAAGAGTTTCATAGGTATTAGTATAGTTATCTATGTAACTATTGTAACCTGTATTTGAAACATCATTAGGAAAATTCAATATTATAATGACAATGCAACACAATGCATGGAAAACTCAGTCTAGGGCTTTTCTAAATATGTAGCTAATGCACAATCAAATGACAATGACCTTATATTATACCTTATTTTTCTTATTTTTAAAAATTTTAGATCAATGTGAATCTGTTTCTTGGCACACAAATGCATGCAGTGGAGTCTTTTCCTGGGAGAGATACTAAGGAAATGTTGTCTCCTCTCTTCACCATCATGTGTTACATGTGATAGGGAGAAATGGTATTAGACATCAGTGATACCAATGGTGCATCCCTTGGGATATCATGAATATCAGCTACACTGCTTTTTCCTGTACCCGAAGATATGAAGAACTCTCAGACCACCATGGTGTATTAATTTCCACAGTCACTCAGAACCACAGGTCCTTCCCAAAAAGAGGAAATGAAGTATAATTTTGAGAAAATTGCTACAATGTAATTACAAATGACAGATAAATAACATTCTACTCAGTAGTGGACTTCATCTATTTTACTCATTCATTGTACTTAACAGGCAATCTCAAAAATGAGGCATAAAAAAGTTTGCTGATAGAATACTAAATTATTGGACTGTAGAAAATTAGGGTGATGTGAAGAACAGTAGAAAACCTCATGAATCTTAGTATTAAATAAGATATGAAATTAAAGGAGATATATGCAAGGTAAATCACAGGATATAAAAATGCTCCTAACCATATACATAGAGCAATGAACTCCTAGCTGACTGTTTTCACTCGTGAGTAAGATCTTGGGATTATAATAGATAAATACATTAAAACTTTGGTTTAGTTTTAAATAATGCTCAAAACTAACGCTTTGGGAATTACTGTAAAAGCAGTAAATACAGAAATCACTGTGTCACTTTGCAATTCTATCTTGCTGCCTGCATTACTGAATGCTGACAACCAATCTAGTACTTCACCTCACAAGGAATAGAGCTCGCAAAGCATCAGAGGAGGGTAGTAAGGACTGCCTTTGACAACCAGCAAAACTGCACATTTACACAATTGCACTGTGTGGAATAAATTACTCCAGCAAGTTAGGACTCTACAGCTTGAAAAAGAGAGGTAAAAGGAAGAAATAAGAAGCCTGTAACACGAGTAGCATGGAGAATGAAAATAGGAGTCAACTGTATTTTCAAATGAATGAGAAAGCATCTAATGAGGCAGAATGAAAACAAATATATGTTGCTATTCATACATGAAAGCTGTGAAATTCCTTACCATAAAATGTTGGGGATGCTAAAAATTAACACTTTCTCAAGAGAATACTGAACAACTTGCAGTAGAGAAATCCTTTGATAACTAGTAAGTGGAAGATGGTACTTCTCACACTGAAGCCACTTAACAACAAATGGTTAGACTGCCAGATGAACCTTTATCCAACCCAGCATGGCTGTTATGTTAGTTGCCATTTGTCAAATTGCAGTTGCAACACAATTCCATTCTATTTAGCACCTTATCTTTAGGTGGGATTGAGAGTGTTTAACGAAAACAAGGGGATTACTTCAGATATTTTCCCTGAGGATTTCAGATGTAGGAATGTTTCTAAGGCACAAAGAGGAAGCAATTTTCACTGGAATTAACTTGAACAGAACAAACAGGTGCCATTATGATGCCCCTGATAATCACTCTGAAGACATCCGTGTATGTGTAAACAGTCCAATGCGCGAATGAGATTGTTCCCACACAGGCTGAGATTGGAAATTCTGCTTACTGAGCTCATGAAAAGGTTTTTCTTTGAAAAACAATTTTCTTTTTGAATAGTAAGACATTTGTTCTCAGTGTTATTGCACTCAAACTGCTAAATGCCAGTTACCTATCTAGATATCGACTACTCCTGTCGTTTTTGTTTGGGAATGCTTTTCAAGTGCTGATAATTTAAGTGTTTCATGACTGCTTGCTTCCTGACTGTATGTTCCTATTTTGATTTTACGGCACAAAAAAAATTTCAGCACTTTTGAATTCTCCACACTTTGTACATGACTGGCTGCAGACATGACACTAAATCTTTTCTGGAATACACATTGTTTACAACCCTGGGAAGAATGCTTTGTTCCAAAATGAGTAAGTCTTCACGAAGATACATGTCATTCAGCCAACAGTGCAATGAAACCCACAAATTTATTTAATTACTAGTTATATTTATCGACTCTAACCAACAAATTTGCACCTTCCACGTTAGCACAAACAATACCTTTCTGTCTACAGTTTCAGACCTTCAATTAGTCTGAGGTTCAATGATCTGTGCTGCACTGAGCTTACACACCAGAAACATGCATAAACTTAGAGGTCTCTAGTTCTCCGATTCTACTTTATCAACTGAGTGCTTCCAGAGCATGCTCCTCTACCAAATCACGAACAGTAACTTCAGAAAGTTGTTTTTTTTTTTTAATTTGTTTTGGAAATTTGAAGCAGCTTACATGTGCCTGGTGTGTTTTGTACTGACAGGGTTACAAAGGGTCAGTTTTCTTTTGACCTTACTACACTGTTGATTGGACTAAAAACTCCTCCACCGTAGCACCATTCAGAGTTTCTTTGTCATATTTGCTTTTACTTGGCCAGATAGTATCTCTGGTTTCTTGGCTACTATTTCAACACAAGTGTGTGTGCATGTGTGTATAGAGTCATGTAACACAATGTGCTGAAACACATTCCTTCATCTGCCTAGATGGTCTCTAAGGGAAAACAAAAGAAAACAAAACCACCCTATGCTTTAATACTACTATTATGGAAAAAAACCCTGTGGAATGTGGGTCTGCAGGATTTTGTTCCATCAAGAAATTTTAGCAAACTTGATATAATGAAAGAGTAGAGATTTCAATCTCACAGAAGAATGAGGGTTGAGATGAAAGGGAAATTACAGATTGAGCCAATGAAAAAGAATGGAAAAAAACCCCATATGTAAGAATCATCTAGAATGAGGTCTCAGCTTCATTACGCCTCCGTGCCATTAGGCTGATCAGTCAATGATGCCTGAAGTTTGCTAAAGCAGTGACACAATGGTTATAAAAAAAGTTATTTCTATAGTAAAGTAGAAGAGTGAGTACTCAGAGAGGGACTTACACTCTGGTTTGTAGGGATAGTTTAAAGATTCTTCAAAGCAAAGGAGTTTGTTTTTCCAAACAGTGGATAATGAAATAATAATTTGTCAAAATCTGCACGAAATGAGAGTAAATGGAAAGATTTCATGGTAAAATCATGTCGTCCATATATAGAAGAAAGTATGGCAAACAACTAGTTTTTTTGAATGGAGGAACTACAAAACACATCAGCACAGCCTACTCTAATATTGATAATCAAAGATCTCTATCATGTATGTGCAAAGTGAGATTCACTTGCATTTCCAACTTCTTACGTGAGACAGCAACTCTGTTTTTAACTGAAATACTCTTTTTTACCATTGTCTACCCCATTTACAAAACCCAAGATGTACAGCAGTACTCAAAAAGGTAACTGAACAATGAAGTGCACTAGAAGACAATAAATTTGTAAAATTAAACATCCCAGAAGCAGCAAATCCTAGTATTAAGCTTACTAATAAGAAAGAATATCAAATAAATACCAATAATATGTCTTCCAAAGGAAGTCCTACCAAAATAATACATAACTCCACCCATTTCTAATTCTGCAAACCTGATTTTACCAACCTAAAGTTCTTTGGCATATATTTTAGAAGTTATTTGCAAGTTTAAAAATGTTAAAAAACTCTGTAAGTTTTGAAATCATCCAGAGTCTACAGCTGCGTCAGTTCCAGATTTAAGGTTTTCAAAGCAATTAGAATATATTCTCCTATTTGTACAAATGTCTGTGCTTTGGTTCAGCGCCAAATTTGCAACACAACCTAAATGCTACAGACATTTCCTCCCTAACCCGTCCTATTGCAAACCTCCTACTTCCAGCCCCAACATGTCTTCTAATATTCCTGCCCTTCTCCCTCTCTGTCCCAGCATCAGCCCTGATGTTTTCTGGATTCCAATTCTATTTTCATTCTTTATACACAGGGAATCTAATTCTCACCTGTGTTCAGCTTCCATTCCTATCTTGTAGCCCTACTCTCCTAATTCTGGTTTTCTTTGTCTCTACTCCTATATCACCTTGTCATTTAGCATCCTTCATCAAATCCTACCCACACTTCTTGTAATATGAGGTTCAAATCCCAGTTTAACTTCGTCACCTTCTGCAACTGAGTCTGGCTGTTAATGCTTCTTCATTTCCAAAGATTCCCAAGTTAAGTATAAAAGCACAGAACTGAATTTTTATTACTCTTCCTTGTCCCACTTGGAGTCACAGGAGTAATAGTGGTCTAGATAGGCCTAAATTAAATTACAGTCATGACACAGACTGTACAAACACTGTACTTACATGTAGCAAACTGTGAGACTCCAGTTCAAACAGTGGCATTCACTGGTCTCCACTGGTTCTCTTTTTGATCCTTGGTACTAAAAACTGGTTGGCTCATTTCTGAGCAATACAAATTCCCAAGAATTGTATTCACAAGCTACCCAGTGAGTAACTGCAAATGTAGGAACTCTGATGCTTAGTTTCAAACGCTTTCATTGTTCAGCTTTTGCAGCACTGCATAGAAGTCTGATAAGCTATGTATCTAGCTTGTTTCACAAACTGCAAGTCTGCTCTAATAGTTACTACAAAATGGGAAAGAAAACTGTCATTCTTCATTTAAATACACATATTTTATAAAGATTTTCACACTAAGTTTATAGACATTTCAGTCTTTTGTACTATTTTTTGCTTCATCCATGCCTTGCAAATATGTTTATTTATTTCTAATCTGGTCTAAACTAAGAATACACTTAATAACAACACATGTAAGTACCTTCAACAAACAACAAAAAAGCTCTGAGTATAATGACAAAACAGAAGATGAAGTACATAATCTACAAATTGTTTAAACAATGAAAAATTTGTTTTCTGATGTAATTTTCACTTAACATTTATTTTCCCCAAACAACATGCTGACATTTTTTTTTAGCACTCTATTCCTGGCTCAGGTTGTAATTAAAAAAAATCCAGAAACACATAGCTTAAATGCTAAAGGGGAAACTTGATTTAACATGCAAGTTCTTACCAGATGTCACATTTGCTTCGTATCAAGTAATTAAACATACAGTACTTTTGCATGTGATTCAGTAAAATCTGCGAGAGAAAGCTTAGAAGCTTTGTTTAAAGCTGCTTGCTTCAAAGCAGATTTTTGTGTTTTGCAGCATTCTAAGCATTTATTTTGCATTGGCCTCTGATCCTCATTCTGTCAAAACAAATTCCTTGCAGGCAGCACTTCCACATAGTATTTTGCAGTGTGTAGGAAGTGCTAGTTCCAAACATCCAGCCTCAGCAAGATAAACAGCTGGTTTACACTACCTGTAGCTTCAGGACACCTAAACTCAAAATTAGTTTTGCAATAAACAGGAGTTCTTCAGTATGTAGAACCCATGTATTCTTTCTATTCTAACTAGACTAATGCCCAGAATACACCAGACTGGACACCTTTCCCTGAATCACCTGAGGAGAACATGCATACTTCCCATGTATTCCTATGCCTCATTCCATAGAAAGAAACAGGTTAGCTGCTGCACTGATCTTCTCACTAACCTGTAATGTGCCTTGTAAAGAGTAAAGTTAAAGGTGGAGTAGTAGAATATGCATCATGATGGATTACTATATAGGCAACTGCTTATCTCTGTTTATTCCACTAGGACAGCTACAGTGATGAGTGTTCCATCTCTTAAGAACTGGAAGAAAGACCAATATGAAAGATGTGTCTGCTTTAGATATATCTGCTGAATCATGCTGATTGACTGAAATCCATCTTTGTTTCCTTGTCTATGGACTATGCAATAATGCTTCCTTTTATTTGACTCTAACACTGTAAAATTTAGGATTAGCTCCTGCACTGAGACACAGCTTCAACAATATTGGTAGAGACTGTTTCAGCCCAGCCCATGCTTGTGAGTTACACTTCAGTCATGAGAATTTCATTAAAAAATTTCAGCAGGGGCTTTTCTCTCAATTCGGGAGCTCTGATGGATGCCATATCTAGTCTTTCACTTCCTAAAAGTGGATATTTAATTTTGGGCTACTTTAAAAAAAAAAAGATCAACTCCTGTCATGCTTTCTTAAAAAAAGTGAAACAAGATGTGGTTGCTACTCTATGATAGTTCAGTGCCGCTGATGCATGCTTAGTTTGCTGAGAGTCACTTACCTAGACTGTTATTACCTGGTTTGAGTAATCGGCATCCTGATTAATTTTTTTATGTGCTTCAGTGAAATAAACATACGATCTATTCAAATAACCTAACTGACCTTTATCAGGATAAAGGCATTAGTAACAGCATCCTTAACAAAAAAAAAGCATCTGAAGAAACCAATAAACATATAATAAGGGATGTGATATAATTCCACTGCTTCCTCCCCAAAAACTATTTTTTAGATCCATAAACAGGAGAACAGATTCACCCTGGTAATTTTTAGGAGTCTAATGGTAGTTGCTTTTCTTTTTGCTTGGGTAAATTAGTCAGGATGTATAACCTTGTGTTCTTATTTATGTTTCTGGGGATGGTAAGTTCTAAATCTACAAAATACTATACAAACATGAAACATAGGAATCATCAGCATACATGGCTGGTCAGGGAACACCTATCAGATCAGCTGTTTCAGAAGATGTAGGCACAGAGATAACTAGTTTGTGAATCCAAAAATGGAAATTACCACCTCACAAGATTCCCTGAATGAAGCTTCAAAATAAGCCCAAAGAAAGATGAAAGATTCATCTTTTTCAAACAGGAAGGCTATGAAATGAGTTTTCTGAAGCCTAGTGAAGAGATACCACAGGAAACAGCTTCACAGAGTTCTACAAAGTCCAGGGCAACCATCTAAGAGGGAAACATAGCCAAGATAAAGGGTGCAGACACCAGCACCCAAAGCCAAAAGCAGTCAGAAGAAGCTGAACAGTTCTGTTTCTGGCACAGTCTCGATACAGTGGACAAAGCTACCTTTTGCATCTGTGTGCACTAGCACATAAAATGGCAAAAGTCTCCAATCTTGAAAGTATGAAAACCATGCTGAACCGAGGTGGACCGTACATCTGGACAAGCAGCAGAATCAGCACAATTAGATTTCTCATTGCCTAATCAACACATTCACTCAAGCAAAAAAAAAAAATCACTTTGAAGCGACAGATTGAAAACAGTCCCTGCCCTGCAATATGGTTTGCTATATTGTACATATTTTAATCCAAGACCAAAGAACCCAAAGTATATTTATTAAAATTCATTATGTCTTTAGTCACATTTTCTGTGCATAGGCTAATTCAGTATTCTGGGAGGTTTGAGAGTGCCAATATGTGCAGGTAGTTTGACTTTACATGGCTCAAATACATTTTCATGTAACATTACTGACCCTGTCAGCTCACAACTGCCTCTTGGTATATTTGTATGCATTCCCTTCACTGAGGCGCCAGAGAAGTAATTCTTCTAGATAGTAGCTGAAACAAATGTAAAACTGATAATTAAAGACACATGATATAACTATAATTAAACTATCAAATTTACATTAAATTCTTGAGGTGAGCAATCAGTCAATATTCCTAATACAGCGTAGATCCTCTTCAGGGAATAGACTTTTTCTTTAATAGATTTTTTTTCTTAAATAGATTTTTTTCTTTAATTAATCAATCCATACTAGTGGTATCACGGTAATAAAGAATAGTGCACCCAAATATGCAAGTACATACATACACAAAAAAACCAAACTCTGAAAGAAATCATAAAACCTTCCTTGCTAAAGTTAGTAGATGTTTCAACTATTTTTAAAAAAATTATCATAAGTCACAAACTTTAAACTTCTGCAGACACTGAAAAGAAGTTACTGACAACTTCTGATATACACACATAGGTCAAGTCTAAACCATAAATGAATAAGGGGAACGTGACTTAAGGAAATAAACTCTCTGGACGTTCATGCTGACAAGTTTCTTTTCCTTTCTATTATTTAGAAGATTTACTTGGTGAACGCATTGATCTGTACATTGCATATACTTTTCTCTCTAATCTTTTCCCTTTGCTATTCTTTCTACAAATGAGATTGCATAAGCAGTTTATTAAAGTTAAAAACC
Source organism: Pachyramphus minor (assembly GCA_013397135.1). Lineage (NCBI taxonomy): Eukaryota > Metazoa > Chordata > Aves > Passeriformes > Tyrannidae > Pachyramphus > Pachyramphus minor. The sequence continues at coordinate 51,372 of VYXB01003004.1, read as the reverse complement.
ATAAAATTAAAACTGGAATGCAAAGATATTTTAAAAGAATATTATGGGTTATGCAATGGATATACAGATATGTTGTAAACCTATACAGAAACTACTACTTAGCAAAAAGAAATTAACTATCTCAAACAACTTTGATAAAACTTTTGCAGTAAACCAGAGACTGAAAGAGTAACAAAGATAACAGTCTAAATAATGAAATTCGAATCACATTTTACACATGAGAAGCACAGAAAAATTCCACACTATTATGAAGAAAAGAAAATATGTATCAGCAACCTTATCTTCTACCCTCCACAATAGCTTTTCACTAAGATACTTTGAGATGTAATTATATACTTAATAAAAGATAACTACTGTATGATTTTTAATTCCATTAATGCAAGAAGAGAAAAAGTCAATATGACTGACAGAACAGTTATATCAGCGACAACAGCCATTACTAAATGTCTCTCTCTTTTTAACAAATAAAATCTAAAAAGCATTAAAGCCACAGACAGCTACAGGCAGAAGAAATATGCTTGGAATGCCATATACTTCCTTAAAACAGAAATGAACATACAAATATGTCAGTTTTTAACTCCATAAATGCAATTTTGATGTAACTAAGAATATAAAAACTAAAATTCTGCTTCATACAGTTATAAAAATGGAGCTTTTTGTATGAAAAAAATAAGAAAAGGAAAGGTTAACACTAAAGCTTCCCAGAAAAGGACAAGGCGAGAAATGAGAAAGTGGGGGCAAATCTTTTGAGTCAAGGCTAACTGGGAGACCATCAGACAAAGCTCCTCTGACACATGAAAAGACATATGTAACTACTGTATGAACAGAGAGACTGCTTACTCCCCCTCACTTTTCCCCACTGAAAGCCTGGCAGAGTAGGTCAAAAGGTTAGAGTTCAAACTGCCATAATTTAGCAAATGATTGGTATGTCCTTTATATCACACATAACAGGTTTGATTTCCTGATAAGCAGAGTTCAAAGTACAGGCATACCTTGTTATCTGTCAAGGAGATGTTCCTACAAGTGCTACAGTTAGCAATGAGGGACAGCAAAGCAACTTTTCCCCTAAAAATTAATGTAATGGATGGCCTTGGTGTTTGCAATGACTTTTGAGAGTCCAGTGTATAGCTGCATAACGCTCCATTTATTCCTCAGTAAAATTACCCCTTAAAAATAAGATCTCAATGATTCAAATGCAAAACAATTATTAAATAATTCAGGCTGGATGGGATTTCAGGGGGTATGTAATCCAACATCCTGCTCAGAGCAAGGTCGCCTATAAAATCAAACCAGATTGCTCAAAGCTTTAGCCACTTGGGTCTTGAAAACTCAGGGATGGAAACTGCTCATGCTTGGCTGTAGTGAAAAGACTGTCCTTACAACAAGACAGAATCTCCTGTTTCAACTGATGCTCTGTCATCCCCCCACAATATGCCCTGCTGTGAAGGGCCTGGCTCCATCTCCATGCTTGTAGGCACTAGGGACACTGCTGATAGGCACCCCAGAGCCAGACTGAACAAACCCCCTCCTCAGCCCTTCCTCATGGGGCAAATGCTCCTGCCCTGACCCATTCTGGTGGCTCTCTACTACATTCACTCCAGTTTATCATTATGTTGCTTGTATTGAGATGTCCCAAAAATGGATGTTCCTTGATGTCTTGACTATTGTGCTGCTAATACAATGCAGGATGTTGTCAGAGTATGCTGTTGGTTAATACCGAGCTTGCTGTTTACAAAAACATTTGTTCCTCTCAAAAATAAGGAGGACAATCACACACAAAATAATCTGCATTTCCTTATTAGCAATTGAATGCGACACAAGAGCTATTAATATATGAAAAACCATGGACCAAAGATTGCTGTAAGTGTACTTCCAGCAGTTGTTTTAAACGAAAAAAAAAATTTATTTGGAAAATATTTTTGTTGGAAAAATACATGGCTTTCCATCTGTCTTTCAGAACTTAAAGGGACTTCCATTTAGCTGCCTGCAGGCCATCAGGCACGCTTCAGTGCAACCAGGTAGCTCAGGGGAGTTTTTTTTAGAGGAGAAAAGGATGGAAAGACATGGTAACCGTAACAGCAGACTGACAGACAACCAGTGGGTAGGGGAGCACTATTGGATCTGTCTTCTTTCAAGTAAGACACACAAAATATCCCTTCCAGTGACAGTAATTGGAACCACATCAACATTACCATTAATGGGACAGCAAAGGAGACAGTGTGAAGACCGCTCTTCATTCATATGACTTAAAAAAAAAAGCTCATCAACTGTATTTCAGCTCTAGAGAAAACTATCAAGTAATAAATTGCTGTATATAGCTAGTTTGTCTCAAGTCTTAAAGTGTAGATATCTGTGTGTGTCATTATTCAGAAATGAAACATATATTGTTTCTAAAAATTATTTTTCTGAGCTGTACCAGTCTTTCAAATGAACCAGAGAATCTTTTGAAGATATTGTAAGAAAAATAAACACACAGACAACAGTATCAATAGCACGAGAGAATATGGAAGATATTCTTACAGCCCAAAACAAAAGGAAGGAGTTACAGTCACATTCTACATGCTTTTAAAATCTTGAAGTGGAGCAATAAATGAATCCTGAACAGATACACCACCAAGCTGTTTATGACACTAATTAAACAATCTCATTTCTCTTCATTTGCGAACAAGAAAAAGTGCAACGAATCTAAACTTTCTATAAAGCAGCCTATCCCAATAAATTCTTCAGTTATCAAATTATCCTATATTACCTGCTGAGGCATGCAAAATGTGAAAATGCTTCAAAAATGCAGTAACTATTGGGAAAAATAATCAGTTAACTCCAAGCTGTCTCCACTCTGGAGCATATTTGCTTTCACAACATACTTTTATCAGTCATCTGACAAGTTCTACAAAATTTTTATAAACAGACACAACTTTGCCTTTATTACTCAAGTTATTAATTTCAAAGAGTAGTATTGTAGAAAGCAGTTAAAGAAAACAGAATCCAGGTCTTAATTTTTCTATTTTCCTCCCATTTTCTCTGTTCTCTCTCACCATTTTAACAATTCTTTCTTCAGCTGAACTATCACAATCCCTGCAATAACCACATCTGAGAAATAAAATTTTCCTTCTTCTTGTAGTGGACTTGAAAACAAATGTTTGTTCCTTTGGGTCTTTTCCCCTAATGGGACTTGTGAACAAGACACTCCTGATCTCCAAATATTCCCTGTCCCAACTGAGTAACATGTCTTTTTATTGTGGAAGAAGAAGAAAGCTCCTGCTACTCTGTGTAGTGTTCAGTGCTTGTATCATTTCATCCCTGCAACCATCTATCCTTTCTGCTAGTAGCCGTAGAATACGGCTACATCTATCACATCACTAGCTAAGCAACTGCAGATGCAATTCTTGTACTCACTGAACAGCAGATGGAAAGTTCGCTCTAACATATCATATTGTTAACATTAACTCCTTTGATAAAGGAGACCATTCACTGAACAGTATGTTAAAACATGGCTTTAACCCTTTGCATTCTTATGGTTTACAAGAAAGACTTCCATTGAATGGGGGCTTAAATACAGGTAGGAAAAGTTAACTTTAACTCCCTTTAAAACTGAAAGAATGAACTGTTGTACTTCAGTCTGACCATGCTAGTTACTGGTTCTGTGTGAATATTTAGGTTATGACTGAAAAACAGTTTAGTTACCACTGTACTTCAGTCAACCTTGTTTTGTGTGATGTGCAATTCTTTTGCCTTCTTTACTACAATAAGGTTTCAGCAGATGGAGGTGTTTAATATTTTTGCAAAGTATTTTAAACCCTATTCCACTCTAAGCTTCATGCTCAGCATTCCATTCTTCCACAGTCAGGAGTCTGAACCAGGTTAGAACCAGACTTTAGGCTTAATCTAAAACCACTAATAGGGTAACAGTTCAACTTGCCTTAATTCAAAATGGAGTCAGTCTTTCAGAAAACAAGAAAATCTGAATACTGCCAGCTGTTTTGACAATGCAGCGTTTATAGGTACATGACACTGAAGCATGCTTGTCTTAGCAATACTAAAGGGGCATATAGTCTAATACGTTCACTGCTGTTATATAAATGGGGTGAAGTTTGGCCCATATATTCACTTCTTCCCAATCTCAGAATTCCTGGTAACCACAAACAGACACTCAAAGGCAAGCAATAAACAGCATGCACTGCAAACATGCATACAGAAATTACATCTTAAAGAACAGTTGCAGGTAAATTGCTTCAGAATATCCACAACATTAGTGACTCCAAGCTGTACTCCCCACAAAACCCCCATGTGTATGGGTAGGGAATCTTCAGTAAAAACTGCAGAAATACCATCCTGAAAGCATAAGGGTTTCGTGAGTTAAAACTTGTGATTTGCAGTGCAAATCTCAGGAGTGAACTTGTGCTGGGAACAATTATAGTGACACAGGCATTACTAGATTATTATTACAAGTATTACAGCTTCTTCATCCAGTCAGAGAGCTCTAAGCCATTGAGGTTCGGTAGGATCACTCTGCAACATGTTAAAAAAGTATTCAAAAGCTGGAAATCTATTAATTTCAAAGGAAAGCACAACAGCTATACAAGTGGTGTAGAACTTCCCTGCAGAAAAATAAAAAGGAAAGGAATTCTTCTTTTTGTCTTACAGAATTAAAAGGACAAACATTTCAAACTGCAATAAGTGATAAAGCACTAGCCACATTATCTCAAAAAAGTCAGTGACCTAACCATGAAGTAAGCCAAGAATCTGGTTGACTCAGACACACACACATTGAAAAATACTTCATCATATCAGACTATCCAATGACTGTGATGAGTAGGAAAACTGACAATCTAGAAGTACTCCTGATAGGGAGAATACTACTAAAAACTTTATTAGTTATCTTTCCATTTGCAGAATCTTCACTGTTACAGGATGGTGGGGATTTACTGTACAGATGATTCTGATCAGGAAAGCAACGAAGAAAAACACTCAACAGCTTTCCCAGCCAGAAAACAAAAAAAACCTTCTCAAATTCATTCCCGATTTGTCCAAATTTGAAGAGAAAGACTTACACTTACTTCCTGTTGGTACCTAATCTTGTGTTATCTCCAAGTTCTTTGAAAATAGGTCTTAAATCATCAATCCTCACTTTAATTATTTTTTAGTTGGGAACAAGCAAGCTTATTTACTAATTCACTCAACACTTGTATCAGATGATGAACCAATTCAATATTATCAGTTAAGTGAGGAGATCTCATTTTGCCTTTTTTTAGTAAATGATAAGAGAATAGTGTCACTCCATCATTATTCATATAATGATTTTGAACTTACAAGCAGAGGACTTTGTGAATACTTGTTTCTCGTTCCTAAGTTCCAGGGATATGGAAGTGTAAACTGTCTTCCACATTGACGCTTAAACCTTCTATCAGCAGATTACCAGAATTAAGTTCTTAGATGAAGGTAAAAGGTTTCTGTCATGAGAGTGAAGGTCTTAGGAAGTGAAGATCAGAATCACTTTTACTCAAAGTAGGACCTCCATCCAAGTTTCTTGTTTTCGTTACAGACTGTTTCAGAAAAGACTCTTTCTGGAATTTTTAATTATAGTTTTTCTTTGTCAGTGTTTTGAACCTTGCACGAAATGTCACTCTTTGAAGCACAGAAAGCAAAAAAACATTAGTTTCAAATTTGAGAAAGTTATTGTCAGTGAGGAAGCTACCAGTGGAGGTGATACCCCTGGAGAAGTGAAGATAAAGCAGAAATCACAGTATAGTTCTGGACTTCGTGCTCTATCCTCAGCTTCATGTTGAAAGAGAAGAATGAGAATATAGGACTGTGGATCATAGGTGACATGCATTAATACTGATAAACAGAAGAGAACTGTCCTTAGACGTGAGTGTATGAATGCACGTATGTCGAAATGAATACCTAAGGGAATCAGTATTTCATTAAAAAGAGGTGACTTCTAGAGACGTAGTGCTAAGATTTGAAGTTCAATTGGCCACAGCAGGTTTTCAAACAGATGTCTGTGCTTTCAACAATGAAGAGCATTTTCCAAGACTCCAGCCAATACACAAGCTAAGCAGAACAGTAAATTAGTAAATTAGTAAACTTTGTGATGAAACTAATAATGGTATATGTGCAGACTAGTATAAAGTTAGAACAGATTCATTCAAAACCACAAGGAACTCTGTATACATAGTCTTACATATAGCCAAAAGTAACCACAGAGATTAGCTTGTTTGACCCACATGAAGTGAATGACTTCCCTGAATTCTTGTTTAAATTAAAATATTTTGGTAAGAGCAAAGAGTATATGCTTTGAGAGAAACAGTATTTTAGATACGTGTCAAATTCTAAGCAGAGGTATTTTTGATGTGGCCTGTGGCTTAAGGTGTTTGAACAATCTTCTTTGAACTTTCAAGGGAAATTCTCCCCTTCAGAAAAATAAAAAAATATCAAGCTAATTAAACTCTGCCTGTAACACCAAAACTGGGAAGATACAGAATATTTAGCATTTTATTCCATCTTAAAATAACTTCCTCAAAATAGAAGGAAATGTTCCTTATGAATCTCCATTCCCTAGCCATAGAACACAACTCAACAGAACTTGCTTGTTTATATAAAATATAATCTCTTTTTGAAGCCAAATGAATTATTGGTTATTTGTCACTTACCACAGCACACAACATTATAACATTATAAATTAATGAAAGAATAAAACTGTTTACAACTGCAGATTTGTGTGTGTGTGTGTCAGTGACAAGAAATACCTTTCCCAAGTTTCCTTGCTGGACTGTAAAGAATTACTTGTAGGTTTGTAAAGTTAATGACTTTGACAGAATTCAGAAGTTAAAACTTCTATGCCGTAATTAGGGACTTTAATAAAATTCAGAACAAGTATTTTTCTTAAAGTACAGTCATACACATTTTCAGCATAGTAGGAACCAAAGTAAGTGTAATGTGCAATGGTGTGCGCCAGGATTTTTACTTCATTAAGTGCTACACTGTTGAGTGTATGCCATGACCACTCTTGTGTTTCTAAAAATGTGTACTAATGCTAGACATGGCATTATAATACACAGTGCTATATAATTCAGTACTTCTGTCTTATTAATACTTTTTCTTTACTTTCCAAATTTCCATTTCCTCTATTACCTTATATTCTTGCTAAAAATTACAACTGATTACAACAATTCTCATTTGAATTATTCTCTGTAGCACATGGAATGAATTTAAAGACTCTAGCTGATTGTGTCAACATTAAAATAGGACAAATATGTTGCTTTGGCACAGGGGAGTCAAATCCAGGCCACAAAAGTTTGGATTATGTTCAGACAACTCCCCTCTTCACCATTCCTTGGTATGCTATCATTTACACATACTCTACAATATGGAAATACAAACAACTAAAAAAACTCTTGCAAATATATTTACTTAAAATGTGAAATTCAAGGAATTAGACACATTTGAAATCATTAAAGACAGAGAACAAAACTATTTCATTCATTCATTCAGATATTGCAGATTTACTGAATTGGAACATAATCCTTGACAGTTTCTACAACCAACATCTACACTTCAAGTACCTTTAACTCCAGTTTAGATTAAAGCATCTTAAATGCTTTTTTGTTTTGTTTTGTTTTTACTTTGACCTAAGTTAACTACAGTTTGAATGTTTTCCTAAAACACTACATTTCTCAGCTGTAAGAGCATCTGTCATTCTTGCCTTGGAAGCAAGCTCTTGTATGAATGTGAGCAATCTTTTTTTGCTTCTTTAGAAATGCAGGGTATGTTCAACAACTGTACTACGGATCTATAGGAATCTAAAGCATGTGTTTAAAGTAATTCAATGCTTCTCTCAGATCATGATCAAATACAGCATGCAATGTGATTAATAAAATAAACAGCATACTTAAGTGTTTGGTACTCTTACACAGACATAAAATAGAACCATGAACTTTGCAAATAGGAAAGTAACTAAAATATACACTAGAAGGAGAATTATAACGTGCATATTCGCTTATTTTTATGGATTTAATAAAGAAAAGTCTATTGCTACTGCAAATATTTTGGTCAGACTTTACACTTTACACTGCAACACCAAATGCAGCAATACTTAGTGTTTTGGTACTACTCTTCCATGAATTTCAGTTTCCACTGCTCTAACGGCATGTACAGTTTGCATTCTACACTTCTCACTGACTTCCAAATTAGTTTATGCAGCTTAAAAAAAAAAAAAAAGAAATGCACAGATTGGGACTTTCAAAGGAACACCAAAGAGCAAGGAAGAGTTTAAAAAAAAAGAAAGAAAAAATAATAATAAAAAAGGAAACAGTGGTATCATTTGACATTGAAGTGACTCAAGAAAAACCTGTCTATAGTACTATTTAAAATATGTTTCTTTGTGTTCCAGAGTTTTGCTACTGAGTTTCAATAGTAAAATTTTCTATGTGTGCCAAATGGACTGTATTTAACAATATCTTTTTCTCAAAGCCTTCCCAAAGTATTATTACTTCTATATGTATTATTAGTTCTCAAAGTATTACATTATTAGTATGCAATAAAGTGGACATTTCTGAAATTGTAGTTTGAAAAACCCGACAAAAATCGCAAAAGGAAGAGGTCTTGAGCACAATTCAGTTGGCAGGGATAGAACTCACATTTCCATGAAGATCTAGAAAACCATTTACATGCATCAGTGTTGCACTCGGAAAACTCTCCTTCTTTCATGTGGAACAATCACATTTCAGCTACCTTTTTTTCCCTTTATTTGAGGAGATTCTCCTTCATTATATATTCCCTCCACAGATACACAAACTTATCTGTAATTTTGGAAAATACATCCTTGTTCTATTTTTCAAGCAAATTCAGCTTAGAAGATTGTTTTAAAGTAGTTCACTTCTTATTTCAGCATTAATGTGGCAGGAACAGAAAATGACTACTTTCTAACCATATTAAAGATCATTGAATTGATATGGAATATGCACACATGCATGATCAACAAAGAATCTTTTTTCAGGGATCATACATTTACATAATATAAAGTTATCAGAGTATCATTTCATAGGAATGTACTAGCACGCTACTAAATGCTCTAAGAGCTTGCATTATGAATCACCATTATAATTTGAACAAAAAAGAAAGAGGCATCAATTTGAATATACAAAGGTTTATTCTGTAGGGGGGTAACGAGTAGGAAGGCCAAGGCAAGTAACTATAAAAGCTGTCAGAACTGCAAACATTATGGAAAAATATCAAAAATAACTAATACGATGAGAGAATTTAAGAACTGATGCTTAAACATGTCTGCTCGCTTCCTATATGAGATATAGTACATAGGTAAAATCTCCAAGTGTAGCATGCAAGTGAAAGCTAAGTATACTGTTTGAACTGTAACATAATTTATACTATTTTCTTCCTTAAACCTATAGTGCAGTAAAAAGCCATTCTTACAAATATTTTCTATTTAATAGCACACAGAAAAATAGCCCCGCTGACTAGTAATTAGCAAAACAAATGTGACTAAAACCTATGTATTTCTAAAAGACAAAAAAAAAGGAACGTTACTCAACATTTCCATAACAATTAAATCTGGTAGCTGCTAAATAAAATGCACAGAAGAGTCAAAACTTAGGCAAGTACAAAAATTACTGAGAAACTGGTGTAATTTGTTTTATGATTTTCACAAGTAATACAGAAAAAAAATGCCGACAGCCTTGTATGACCTGTTAAATGATAAGAACAAGAAAAAACTTGAAAGTATTTGTACTTTTCACAAATGTTATTTTCACCCCACAACTCAGTAATGCAAGCTCACTCTGATTAGCATGATACACCAGTGCTAAAATGACAATTTTTGAAACCTATTTCCTTTCCTTTTTTAGCAATTCAAATTTTGTATGCTATTGACACACCACTGAATAGCTGAAGATCTGAAATGTAGATTAAAAACATGTTTCAGGAATGATAATAAGATATTTGCAGCTCCTTTGTAAGTGTACTCAACACAGTTACTACATTTAGCTGAATTGTACCTCATGTTGAGTAACTGGAGCAAAATAACTGCACATCTTCCAGTGATGTGCTTCTCTGATATGCTGGAGAGTGTGATTTCTTACAGAATAATAATAATGTAATCTAAGCACAAACCAAATAATAATGTATATACAAATGGAAGACTTAGAGCAGGGCTAGGAAACTTAAGGTGGTGGTTCTCTTAATCCAGACTCTTAGAAAACAGAGAAGACTGAGGAAAAGGATCTGGATTTGTTTCATGATACCAGGACAACTGAACTGCTAACATGACCCATCTATGCCAAAGACACACAGTTCCAGGAATCACTAAGGTACATCTAATGGAAATGATGGTATCATACAAGATAGAGCAGGAAATTATCTGAAACATTATTCAGAATTCCAGTTATCTGTGTTAAACAGAGGTCAAGATTAAAAGAAATGGTACTCAGATGTCCAAGAGAACAAGGAATCTATCCCATGAGAAGTCAAATAAGCTACAATGTAGAAAAACAAAGTCTGACTAAGATTTTTAAGAGGTCAAAACAACAGATATTTAAGGACTAATGCTATCATCAGAACTCCATGTTATAAACCATAAGAAAATAATCTTAAAACAGAAATTAAAATTCCATCTGAATATAACAACTAGCATAGCTGCCACAAGGAATAGTACAGTTCAGAGTTTAACTTATGAAAAGATGGTTACATGCAATGACAAATGAATCAATGATCCAAAAGGCTTACTCTAAAAACAAGGTTTATAAACCTGATAACATATTTGTAAGGTTTGGTGGTTTTACTTCTTTTAATAATGGAAAAAGAAGTACCAAAAAAGGCAATTACCTAGCTAAAAGATCCTGGAAGTCATATTTTAATTGCTTTTTTTATTTTTATTTTTTTTGAGAATGCGTTTGACTGACTTTCACCAAACAATCCCCAGAATTTATTTTTCCTGTTTTGTGGCATTTTGCTAAACTCATGCATTATGTGCATCAAAACTCGTTGCCAATAATTCCAGGTAAATTGACATAACTTCCAGGTAACACCAAAACCTGTTTAAATAACTACGGAGGCTGAGAGGGAAAAGACAAGGGTCTTAAGCTTCTGGGGAAGTGCTCGAGGCACATTACAAAAGAGGCAAAGCTTAGCCATTACCTCCTCTTCTAACAGGGTTCTGGAGTGAACTCAATGATTTTGAATGAGTTAGTCATGACCTAATAAAAACAAGTCCTTCAGGGACTTGAATAGTTAAAGCACCTCCCTACCCATATCAAAATAGGCACTTAACTTTCCAAATCAGGAGACTTCCGAGCATGCACAAGGACCTCTACCTAGATGTGCTCCAACTTGGAATGCAGACTGATTTTAAACGCCTCTGAGGTTAGGTGGTGCTTGAGAACAGGAGGTATTAGTAAGACTTCACTGGAATCTAGTCATGGAAAATCTGCCCCCAGATAACACCATGACAACCTGCTGAAAAGCCATTAGCATGTGCAAATCCTGTACTTACCACCATATACATTTTAAGTGGGGTGGGTTGCCCCTGGCTAGATGCCAGGTGTTCCCTTTCTGCATCTGGACAGGACAGTAGAAATATAATGAAAGGTTCATGGGTTGAGATAAGAACAGTCTCCAGTTACAATCATGGGCAAAACACATTCAACTTGGGGAAAAAAATAATTTAACATATTACCAATCAAATCAGAAAAGGATAATGAGAAACAAAACCAAATCTTCAAGTAAACCACATTCCCCCCATCCCTCCCTTCTTCTTGGCTTTACTCCCAATTTTCTCTACCTCCACCCACCCAGCAGTGCAGTGGAATGGGGAAAGGGGGTTGCAGTCAGTTCACTGCATGTTGTCCCTGCTACTTTTTTGTCCTCAGGTGGAGGACTCCTCACACTCTCTCCTTTTGCTCCAGCACGGGTTCCCATCCATGGGAGACTGCTCTCTACAAACTTTTCTAATGCAGGTCCTTCCCACGGGTGCAGTTTTTCAGGAACAGAGTACTCCAGTGAGGGGCCCCTGTGAGGTCACAAGTCCTGACAGCAAACCTGCTCCAGTGCAGGTTTCCCATGGGGTCACAACCTCCTTTGAGCAACCATTTCCCACTCCATGGGCTACCATGGATCTCCATGGGCTGCAAGGGAACAGCCTGCCTTACTATGGTCTTCACCATGGGCTGCAGGGGAATCTTAGCTCCAGTGACTGGAGCACCTCCTCCCCCTCCTCCTCTCACCTTGGTGTCTACACAGTTGTCTCTCTCACATATTCTCTCCAGCTGCAATTGCTCTCCTGTGGTAACCTTCCCCCTTCTCAAATACATTACCCTAGATGCACCACCACCTTTGCTGACTGCCCAGTCGCGGGTCTGTCGTGGAGCCAGCTGGCATTGGCTTTTTTGGACAACAGAGAAGCTTCTAGAAGCTTCTCATAGAAGCCACCCTGGTAGCCCCTCTGCTACCAACACCTTGCCATGCAAACCCAATACACAGAGTTACTGCATATTTCTTTTAATAGTGCTGCCACATTTAGACCCAAAGAGACCTATGCATTTTATATTACAAGACCAGTATGGTGTATTATCCAATTTTTCTCCGTCCTTTCTCCCCTTTTCTCTAAAAAGACAAATGCAAGCTTTTTCTTCATTTGGGTGTGGTAACTCTTAGAAGAGTTACTGTAAGTCAGCTAAGACTGAAAATTTTGAAGGAGCACGGTATCTTCCAACCTCCTGTAGTTTCATTAACCAGATCTAATCCTTTGCATAATCACAACTCTAGACCTATGTTGACTGAACTTCTGTCAATTAAAACACTTCCAACCATGGAAGACAACAGAGCAAAGCCATATAATACTTCATAATAAAAACATTCAATTTTATGACCAGCCTTTGAGAAATGCTTAAAGGTTTACAGGTTCTGCCCTGGAGGAGGACTCAGTAAGAATGATGGTAAAGCATAAAAGCTTCAAAGCTCACGAATTTATGAAGAGTCTATGCTGAACTAAATTAAAGTTAGAGAAGACTAATGACAGCCACAGCAAACAGTACTGAAATCCATGTTGCATTTACTTACTTTTCTCAGGAACTAACGCTTGAACTCATCCAAAGTATATTACATTTAAAAAATGCTTCAAAAAGATCTCAAAATTCTGAAACAGTGGTATGAACAAAACTGAGTTCTCTAAAAATGGATGCTCAAAGGTTTTCATTGTTAGAATTGGAAGATGTTCACCTAGTACTGAACAAAACACATTTTAAATAAGTTAACATTAAGAAGATTCACAGTTTCCACCTCTGCAATTAGTTACACAGAGACAAAGAAATGGACTCTGCCATCGAGTGCAACACATGCCTTCTAGTTACCTTCATGCAACTGTTTTGTCTTTGCCTGGCTTAGGCTACTCTTTTAAAGAGAAAGACTGGCAAAGTGCACTATATATTCTACATTCAGATCAATCATACTCTGTTAAGTTTTCATAACTGTTTTGTTTTCTCTTTTTTTATTTACACTGTTTCTTTCCCCACCCCTCATCTTTATTACCTTTACTCTCTTGCCTATCATCAATCAAGTTTCGCAACAACTTAAGACATAATGGAAGGAGAAAAATGTATTTGTGTAACAAAATAATGAAGTCTCCCAATTCCCTAAACTAACTGCTTCCTCTCTTTTTACTAATTTCTTCTTGATAAAATTTTACTATATTTAAGACCAATTTTGGGGGGAGGAATAGGGAGAACTGTTTTGAAATAGGTTTCCTTCATATTTTATACCACACAATTAAGGAAAAAGGGGTTCCAGGAAATCTTTGAATGAAAGACTTAGTAATCCAAGTTTATATGTTTTCCCCATCTTCTTCTGAGTCTAATAAAAAGTTAAAGACATTTTTATGGGTGATAATTACAGTAAAACCTTACTGATAACATGGTGTTGCATCACAGACAAGATACAGATGGTTAAAGTTGGAACAGAGACTATATCAGAGATTTGCAAAGTTATCCCTACCATGCATATTAAACAGATAAGACAAATTCTGCTAACAACTGGAAAAAAATTAGGGTGGCATTCAAGGCCAGACTGCAGAAATGTGAGTGCATCTAAGCATTGGTATCACATGTGAGCAAAGTATCTAAGGTCCCATTATAATAAATGTTCCAGATGCTAGGAAGCCAGGGCAATGAAGTAAAAATAAGAAATATTCTTTAATATTAATAAATGAAAATAAACTTTATCAGATATGAAGCACTGGTGATTTTTTGCTGGAGATTTTGGTTGTTGCTTTTTACTTTTAAACATAAGTATGCGTGGTCTGCCTCCACTCTTTTCCTCCCACTTCCACTCCACCCCCATTACTCCTGGGTCCCTTTTAGGCACACAAACTATTCAGTCTTGAGTCCTTTTCTAACAGTTGAACTGTCAAGGTAACATATCAGAAACAGATTGAAGTGGGAAATGGATATATAAGCTTAAACAATACTATATTAAAGCACAGATGGCATTAGATTTATTTTTAAAAAGTTATAAAATTGAAAAATTATAAAATAAAAAAGCATGAAACCTTGCAAAATTCAGTTAATATACCTGAAGAAAGGTGGTGCCTGGCTAAAATATTCAATTACAACAAACTGCCTGTAAACCTTAAGCCTTTTTCACAAAAGCATTCTCCCTGTTTTACAGGATGGTTAAACCAAAACATGCTAAAGGTGGGGAAAAACCCCCAGTAACAAACAACCCAAAACAAAACACCCCTACAAATGCTTTTAGGTTTATCACAAAGGACACTTCTGCATTCTGAAAGGTCTATTCACAGCTTCATTTTAGTAAAATACTATTTGGAAGCAGTTTCTAAAACTGGATGTAACATTCATTTACACATATCTGCCAAGTTTTTAAATGCTTTAGAAGCTAAACTAAAACATGTTGAAAATGACTCACTGTGGTACCAGAATATGTACTGTAGGAAATAAGAACTCATTTACAAGTGGGAGAAATACACTCACACTTCATCTGTGGGGATTCACTAGACTTCCCTTCCAGTAAACATTATATTTTAAAATAATCATGGAAAATATCTTCTTTTAACTGAAGTTTATGAAAAGATTCAGACAGCTGGCAT
Organism: Pachyramphus minor; assembly: GCA_013397135.1. NCBI lineage: Eukaryota > Metazoa > Chordata > Aves > Passeriformes > Tyrannidae > Pachyramphus > Pachyramphus minor. Next base: position 36,260 of record VYXB01003004.1, on the reverse strand, counting down.
AACAAAAGAGACTTACAAAGATAAATGCAAAAACTGTCTTTAAAAATAATTAATAATTCTGCCAAAAGATATCAATTTAGCAATAAAAAAAGATTCCAAATTTTTTTTACTTACTCTAATGGCTAAATTAAAACTGTTTAATACAGTTGTTCTGTACAAACAGAAAACCATTTGAGACAAAAGACAAAAGGAAGATTTGATTATTTTACAAAGAATATGCAGGGTCAGGGGAAAGCCCTGGCAGGCAAACAAATTACCATAAGGTAGCTCTTTTCTAACTTGAGCATGTCAACTAGTTTCTATTTGTCAGCACACTTTAATAATACAAATACCTTGCAGCAAATGCACGACTTTAAAAAGTTTTTTCTTTCTTTGAAAAGAAGAATTCATCTGGCACCAAGAAAATAAACCTGAAATGTACTCCATTTATCAATACATATAGAATACTTTGGAAAAAAACAAGAACTCTGACACAGAAAATTAGACACAGATCTCACACCTGTGACTAGAAACAGAATCATAAAGAACAAATCTAAACCCAAAAAACCCAGCCTCACTAGCTTCTATAAAGCATATTGTCTGTAAAAACAAAAATATCCTAGAGGAACATGCAACAGACAGATAGAATATTTCCTCTCATGGTTTTAGGTCTAAAAATCTTACAATTAAGGTATCAGTAAGGGCTCCATTCCAGCTAATGCTGGGCATTTCACACGCTGAGCATGGAATTTACATCAGTCACACTTTGCTCGGCTTTTACCATTTAAAGAAACATTCTACACTGGGTATACCCGGAGATTCAGGAGTCAGTTAATTACTTGAAGTGAGTGACATATGAAGACAAGAGAAGGACTAGGGTTTCTAATTACCCTCATTTACTTACAATACCCTTTTGCACAAATAAAACCTTCTCCCTTCGGGTTCTGAATGCGACAAATTCTTCCACACTCTACAATCCACAACTAATTCTAGTGACCCAAGAAACGCATCCAAGGTAAAATGGGAAGATGCAACTTTTTGAAGCATCTTGAAACTTATAATCTAGAATCTGTTTCTGGAATGGAAGAGGTTAAGATTTCAGAAAAATCAGAGCAAACATTAAGCAAAATTTCAGAAGGGATGAATCAATGCACTTCTGTTTATCCATGGCAACAAACACTTTCCATGAAACAATTAGAATATCTAAGAAAACAATTCCAGATGACAAGTTCCACATCAAAGCTTCAACTACATTATATGCATACACGTGCAGTATATTTATATTAAAATCTTAGCCAAGAGTTGCAGCATTTTGACAATATATCCAATACCGAAATTTCAGAAAAGATATACATATAGGGTTGTAAGTGCAAGTATGTATATTTACATGTATATCAAGTGAGATATGGTGATACACTCTCTGAGCCCTTTCAAATAACCAATGGAGTGAAACAAGGCTGTGTTCTTGCACTAACTCTATTCATGCTCTTCTTCAGTATGATGCTCCAAAGGGTCACAGCAGATCTTGATGAAGAAAACAGGATCTACATTCGTTATCGTACAGACAGTAGCCTATTCAACCTGGAGGAACTGAAGGCCCACACCAAGACCCTAAACCATCTCGTCCCTGAGCTGCTTTACGCTGACGAAGCTGCCCTCGTTGCTCACACAGAAATAGGTCTGCAGCGTTTAACATCCTGCTTTGCAGAGGCTGCTGAGCTTTTTGGGCTGGAAGTCAGCTTGAAGAAGACAGAGGTTCTCTATCAACCTGCACCTCAGGGAGTCATCCATCATCCCCATATCTCCATTGGCGACTCAGAACTCAAAACGGTCTAGCAATTTAATTACCTGGGAAGCATCATCTCCTCAGATGGTAAGATCGACAAAGA
>VYXB01003004.1:12497-34261 GCA_013397135.1 Pachyramphus minor | reverse complement strand
CATCTCCAGGATGAAGGACCACCGCCTCCCTAAGATCGTGCTCTACGGTGAACTTGCCACCGGCTGCCGCAAGAGAGGAGCCCCGAAAAGGAGATACAAGGACTCCCTGAAACAACATCTCAGCCTTGGCCATATTGACCATCATCACTGGTCTGCTCTGGCCTCCAATCGGGAGGCCTGGAGACAAACCATCTATAATGCTGCTGCCTCCTTCGAGAACTCACGCAAGATCGCTCTCGAGGAGAAAAGACAACTCAGAAAGAATTGCTTCCAGTCGTTGCCACCTGGGGAATCTTTCTCGTGTCCCTTCTGCAACCGGACTTGTCTGTCATGCATTGGCCTTTTCAGCCATCAGCGAGCCTGCAGCAAGCACGGGTAAAGCCCTTCGAAATCTTCGTTTGCGAAGCCAAACCATGATGAAATCTAACATTTTATGAAAAAACTAAATGCCCGAAAGGCATATGCATTTTAGGTAGTATCCAAGCTTCATCTCAAAGGAACCTATTTCTAGTACATTTATTTCTGTAACTACACTGCCACTCGACAGAAAAAGTTTACTTCTCTTTAAGAGAAAGTTTCTCAAGCTTGTTTATTCCATGAGTGAGAAGCTGGCATAAACTATGGCAATTTTTTTTGCTTCTGGAATACCTCAAAGGGGCGCACACACATCATCTCTACACTGCCCATGCTTCACGAGTCTGCAGGGTGGTCTGTGCAACATTTGTTTCTTTTCAAGTACAAAAACCTGCCATTAAACAGGGCTCATAAGAACGGGTTGGCAGTATAGGTGCATATGAGCAGCATCATTATGAATTCTACATAGTGGTAAGAACTGCAGGAGCCCTTTATCACTTGTAGTAAAGCCTCTTGATTTATTCTTTCATATGCATCCCTCCATTACATCTTGGTTGGGTTTATTCAGTCCTCAAGTTCTGTGTCCTTACTGCTTCTCACGATACTCCTCCCATAGAATTAGAAATCCCCTCACTAAAGACCACCAGCTACCATCAGAGCAGGCCAGCATATCTGCTTTCACTGTACTCACCTCAGAAGCCCATACAGAATAAATGTTCCCATCTCCCTTTGGTCTTGCTAAAGTTCTAAGTTGCCTTTTTTTTTTTTCTCTCAAATCTAAAACCAGTTCTCCTTCAATTGGATAAATAGCTCAAAGTAGTACCACTCTCTTGGCACCCCCACAATTCAAATGTCATGTCACATCTAAGAGTCACTATGGCTAAACAATGCTTGGCAAAAATGTTGCTGACATGTCACATTGTCACCCTACAGCTACCCAGGATTAAGGTATTCCTTAGCAAGCTCTTGAACTCTGGTTAACTACACACTGAACATTAATTGCATGTTCATTTTGTTGGTTTCACGGAATATGCTTACAGTAACCCACACGGTCATATAAGTAGATACAATTGTGCCTTTAGATCATCTAGCCAGGAACACAAGCAGCTGTAAAAATTATCTAAATTGCTTTGCTCTGAGTAAACTGAAGGACACGGCCTTCCCACTATCCAATATGTGATGCAATACTTCATTGCTGAAGACATACAGTTTCAAAATAAATTTACTGGTCTCCCTATATGTAAACAACTCTCTGAGTCAACCTTGATAAAGCCTGGCATACATTCCTGAAGCAATCTTATTTAGAAACAAGACCATACAAAAGGGAAGTCAGCCCTCCTTTGTCTTTCCATTCTCTCCTCATCAAGGCACTGGTCAGCCAACAAGCCAATCTCATGAAGAGAGAAAGCAATGAACAGGTTGCCAAGAACTTGCATGGCTGTTCCATCAGTTGTGAACAGTGGTTTTACCTGTTGTGAGCACTACAAGTAAATATCATTGATCCCTCTCTTTCAGCAAGTCCTTGATGTGATTAATTAGGCATATTCAACGCTGGATGGGCTAATGTATAAGGCAAACAGCTCCTTGTGGCTTGTGGCCTCCTCTGTTTGCTGATGTACACTTCTGGAAGCACGTGCATGAACACCATGATGGTCCTTCATTTACTCACAGTCCTTCATTCATTTACAAAACAGCAAACAATCCTCCATTTCAGAACTATATGCCACCAATTTCCTTATTTGTAATAGTTACTCACAGGAATTCCCCACCAGGGGAATAAGCCTAACTGCTCTAAGTTACACCTAACATTCAGTTATACCTAACATTTTCTCACTGCTTCCAATGTGAGTCTGCAGAAAACAAGCTCTGGTCAAAATTCAGTCCAAAGCTCTTCCTCATAAATGTTAAGTCTTCATGACAAACACTGCAGAGTTTCCCATGAGTTTATGATGAGGTTGACAACATAAGATGACAAAACTCTTAACTGCCTTCTCAAACCACACAAGCACCTATTCCGACACTGTTCTTCAGAGTTCGATATCCAGATATGAGTATAGAATCGCATCCTTTTCCAGAGGATAATAAGAATGGAACCACAGTCTCTGAATGCAATTACAGAAGATAATTATTGTTAAACATTCATTGTTTTATTAGGCTGAAATATAGTATTACATAAATAGCCAATCATTTGAATATCAACTTCTTGTACAGTCATACAGAAAATACAGTATCTCTGGCTTTGAAGGATTTAGCTGCAGCATAGGTATTATAATTCACAAATTTGGTGAATTCATACAACTAACAATCCTGTTATGTATTTATGGTCATATTGTTATTTGTGGCCTGTTTTTCTTTTGCGTTCTAAAAAACATATATTTGGGATTTTCCTAAAACAGGTTCTTTTCTCACTTGCCATTGAAATGTTAGTGCTTTGGGCTACTTAATGCACAACTTAATCTTTCAAGCTCAAATGATTAGAAATACTCTGGAAATAAATACTATTTGCACAGATAGCCTGACAAAACCCCAAATAAAATCACATTAACAACTTCTTCAGATAAATGCTGTCAGTTATATCTTGTCATTACATCCATGTAACGCCACCTTTTCAAAGGGACACAAAGTACATGCAGTAAAAAGGCTGAGAAGTTCCCCTGTAGCTTCTGTTAGCTTCTGTTCTGTTCTACATAGCTGTTGTGTAAGATGAAAGGCCCATATAGCGTGATAAACCTGTCTCCCAACTGTACCCAAAAGTGTATGTTTTGAGAAAAGCAAGAAAACTTCTGCATAGATTGTATTTCTCCCTGCCACTATGTTAAACTATTTCTAGCTCAAGCATTTCTTGAATTGGATGTGTTTTCTACTTGTAAAGCAATTCTCAGATTTATATCTGAGCTCTTCCTGTCTCCATCTGAGCCCATGTAAAGTTTTAGCATCTGAAATATGATTTGGTAATGAGTTCCAAAGGACCCCTACTTATTCACCCTGGCAGTGCTGACCATTAATGAGAAGCTGTGTGCAGTGAGTCACAAAAAAAGTTGAGCACATGAGGAACACTAGCAATCACAGCAAAATCATGGACTGCAGTGGAAGTTTCAACCTTATAATTCAAGAACTATACAAAGTCTAAGCAGCAGCACCCTTGTATAAGGCCTCTTTGAAGGTATTTATAACTGCTTTCAAACTGGTTCTCAAAGGACACTGATGTATTGTCAATCTTTCCAGGCTAGCAAAAGAACTTAAGGACATAAAAGAGTAAATAATTTCTAAGGTACTCAGCGTAATAGCCATCACAGAATTTTAATATTTTGTCTCTACTAATCATAATATTTTAAGATTAAGACCTTTTGGCTAGTGGGAAATGAACAGGTAAAATGAGAATGTCAAGGCTTAAGGAAAATCTTTATGATATGAGGATATGTTCATATTACAACCTTTCCAAAGCATACCTCAGAGGATAATAATATTTTGTGAGAATTATTGCTTAGGAGCTGGGACAAGAGCTACTGAAATAAAAAGATTTTTAGAGCCATAAATATAACCATTGAACATTCCTTGCACAGTAAGAGAACAAACTTCAAAGCCTGTGGGCCAGCTGTACTGAAGCTCAGAAAGGTCAGACATCAGTCTAACTTAGCATTTCTATGAGTCTTCATGTTGATAATTCTACAACATCAAGACAGTTACAGTTATGAAGTGACAGGGCATTCATTCTGGAAGAACGCTACCTTAGCTAAGAATGTAAAATTTTGAGATCCTGATTAGGAACCTAACAACCAAAGACAACTAGGCATGCCCAAGAAAGTGTGCAGTCTTCCTAACACTTTTATTCTTCTATTTAATCAATTCAGTTAATTAAGTTTTCTCCTGTTTATTAAAATGCAGCTTAGAATTATCCAGTGAGATGTAAAGTTCAAATAAACATATCCTCAGAAGAAAAGGAAAAGAGTAGGAGCCTCCCTGGTCATTTCAGTAGAAATATAAAATGCATAGACTTGTTTTGTTATGTGTTTCAGTGCTGCTTCTACAGCTTGGAAAGAAACTAGACCCAGTCACCTGGGAAATGGACTTTTTCTTTGCTTCTCCATCATATTATCACTCCTGGTCCTTTTACTGGCTTCTTTGCATTGATTCTGAATTTTCAAGAGGCTGTCTTCTGGTTATTCCCATGACATTCATGGAATGTTATACTTTTAGCTGTACCTCATACTTAATTTTTTATCAGGAGAACAAGATGAAGGTAGTTTTATATGAAATGTGCAGTAGTTACTCTCCATAGGGCTGAAATCTGAAATCTGAAGTCTAAGAATAACAGTGAAGGGCTTGGCTCTATTGTAATAGAAATTCTAAGTGTTTTAAAATTACACATACATAAAATATTATAGAAATCATAAATGAATACAGCAGCAACAAATTATTATTACAAAAAAAGCACTTTAGAATACACTAATGAAGTTAATTGAAACTGAAGATTTAAAGTGGCAGTGATTTTCAACACAGAAAATCACACATTTCACCTACATAGCTCTGAAATTCAAGGCATTACAAAGCACTTCATATACAAACGTAGCAGCCATGTCTGGGGAGTAAAAGACTATGACAGTAGTGATGGCAGCTTTGCCAAAGAAATATTTTGGCCAGCAGTTTTCAGTATGGATCTTTTTTTAATTCATTATTGAAATCTTCATTGTATATAAATATTCTTGAAGAGATAATAGGCCATTATTTAAATACTACCAATAACTCCAGCACTTAAATACATTGACTTAATAATTGTAATATTAGATACTGACACTGCATTCAGCAACATCCAGGTTATAAAAATACATTAATAGAAGGGGAAAATAATTTATTTTAATGTTTCTATTAACAATGAATGTTTAATGTAATAAATGAAAAACTAATAATGAGATTCCTGCATGCTCCGCAGAGAGTCTAAATGCAAAGCAGAACATTTATTTATTCAGTAAATTTATCCAATCTTTTTCTCACCCAAGATAGTCCTCTAGGCTTGTGTGCAATTAATAAGAAGATATACAGATCTTAATTTCACCTAATTTAAAAGTCCATTTAATAAGCAGGATTAATCCCATCTCTCCATCACCCACAAAGTTTATGACAGATGACTAAAATCAGATAACATTCACCTCCTAGTGCATTTAAAAAAAAGTCTCACAATTTTGAAGAACAAAGAAAATAGGTATAAAAAGAGATTCAAATTATAAAGATTACGGAGAGGCTAAAATTAGTCTCCAAAATGTATATACATCTTGCAGCTGAATGGAGGGAAAATCAATAAATCCATGGAAATACAAATACGCAGAGAACTTTTTGCATACTTCTCTTAACCTACGAAGCATAGACAAAGGCTATAAAGAAATGTCAATGACCTTTATTCTATTTTGCTTTTATTTGAGAAAGGCATTTCTAAATAGAAACACTAGAAATACTCCTAGAGGTATTTTTACCTGCAGCAGATCATCCACTACAAATCTAGTAATTTTAAATAGCTATGTACACCAATCCAGAAGTGTTTAAATAATAATAATAATCCAAAATACTTTGAAATTTTTATAGAACAAACCTAAGAGTCTCAACCATTTTTGTAATTTTCATCCTAACTTAACAGAACTCCAAAAACATTGTATAAAAATGCCCTTCATCATCTGTACACATTCAAATAAGAAAAAAATTACGTACTTAAAAATGTCCTATTACCTCATGGATAGAAACAGGAATTTAAACCTCCCTTTAGCTTTTCCCAAAACCAAGGGTTTTTTATGAATAGTGTGCATTGCAAAGTTGAAGGAATAGCATCGCCACAACACAGTTTTCATGAATACCCCTTTTCTGTCAATAACAAAAATAAGATTTTGTAAAATCACACTAACTATGAATTTCCCTTGTCTTCCCAGTAATTCTAGAATTTTCAAACCAGTTTCCACTGATAGAGATGAGTCCTGGAAAAAGACATTTTATTCCTTTAAAGGAAGTTTAAAGGAAGTCAACAACCAAAGACAAGAGATGGTTCTTGTAGACGTCCTCTGAGGTGAAGTGTTCTACTATGAGTTCACCTCATTTTACACCTTAGATTCCACTTTGACCAAAGGAGCCATTTCAGTTTGATATTGCACCTTTCACAAAACTAAAAAATTTAAACATCAGGAAAAAACCTAATAGAAAGCCACAGTGCATTCATTCTACCTTTTTTTTTTTTTTTTTTTTGTTTGTTTTTGTTTTNAAAAAACCAAAAAAAACCCCCCGTGTTTTTTTTTTTTTTTTTTTTTTTTTTTTTTTTTTTTGGTAGTGTGTTGGTGACTTGGGTGTTTTCATTTTTGGCAAGGAGAAGTAACAGAGTAACAGCCAATAGTTTCAAAATAACACTCCCGGAATATTCAAGAGAAGGAAAAGCTGGAACGTATTTAGCATCTACACTTAACTATATCATAGATGAGGGAGCTATTACAGAATTGCTCTCCTCATTCAACCCCCAGATACTTTAAATTACGGTAATACAGCTTTAAAATTAGAAAAAAGTCCACCAACAGTTTAAAACAAAGTGAAAATATTTCCATTTGGTCCTAATTTTTTAGAACATGACATTGACAAGATTTTAATCCAAAATATCAAATAATTTTTTTTTCATTGGTAACGGGTAATTGGTCATGGGTAAATGAAATATGGATTCTCTTACAGAATTTACAGGTGTAAAATAGCGCAGTGAGCAACAAAACTTACATTCCGATATCACTGTGATCTACTTTGAGGTTGAAACACCAGATCTGTTCTCAGTCTAAATCTTTCATGAATATTATCACTTTGGTATTTTCTTGGCATTTGTAAACAGCTGTTCACAGAAAGCTATCACAAACATCAGTACGAAAAATGAAAATAACTGCACTTGACTAGAAAATTGGGTATTAGTTACACTTCTGATCACAAGATTTGCCAGGGGCTTTATTTAACAACCATTCAGGCCAGTCAACATTCCACATACTTCTGAAGCTTTCAAACATGTTTGTTTATACAGATTATGGTACCAGTGGTAACTATGATGAGTCACCTTGTTTTCACTTAAGTAGAATAAGCTGTTATAATCACTTAAATATAGAACTGGACAACACAGGTATTCCTTTTTCATCTTAGTGGTTTCTGCTGATATCACAAAATTTCTTTGTTCCACAGAACTGTCACATGCCAGTTCACAGTAAATTCAGAATTTGGGGTCTTTTAAATTAAGGTATTTATACCATCTCAACATGCCAGTTAGTTACTTTGTAGATCATTTAGGTAGGTGATTTGAAATGTGGAGAAAGTCCTGGTCAGTGTGGTTAGAAGTGAGGTAGCTCTAAAGAAAGACACCTACATTTTAAATAAGGGTAGTATGGGGTTTCCATTTTCCCAAGTAGAAAAACATGCTCTTCTGAGCAACAATCTACTTCTTAGAACTCCAAAAACCAATACTAATCAACTTCTGAAATTATTTAAGATGAGGAAAGGAGATTATTACTTAATTGGAGGGCTCATCACTACAAAAAGCTACAGTAGCACAGAAACATAAGTGTGTCAAACAAGATTCTTAGGTTTCTGATTGCAGGGAAACTTCCCTCCTCAAAATTAAGCAACAATATGAAAAATACAACACATTATACAAGTGGGAATACAGCAGAAAAGTATTTTCTCCATGGTTCTTAAGTTTAAAAATAAATATAGAATTGAAAGCTGGTGTTTCCATTAAATAGAAGTGCATACTCAAATTATCATACACCAGACCTATCTTCCAGAATAGTTTCCAGTTATATATGAACTCCCCACATGTCTTAGTAAATCTTACCACAGTGAAAGGTAGGAGTCTGATCAGAAAGAGACACAGGTTGACTCACATTAGCATTTTATTTTAACTCAGGCAGTTTGGAAACAAGTTTCCTGGTTGTCCCCACTTAACTGGCTTTGATTTCCACATTTGTATTGTGAAGCCATCATCTCGGAGTTTGCAAACTGAATGCCTTTTTGAGAATCCAAGAACACCCACAATGCACTCTAACCACTAAGAGGCATTCCGCACCCTTGGGCCCATTCAGCCTGAACTTGAATTAATGTGAAGTCAAATCCCTGAAGCCCAGTGTGGATGTGAAGTCCTCTGTCTCATTTTGTCTACTCTAGAACCACCCCTGTTGTTTCACATCACTAGTTAGCAATGACATTTTTTTCAGTCCTTAGGCAATGCTATTTCTTCAGTAGTATCACCACAATTTAGGAGTTATACATAAAAATTAAAAGCTTTAATAAATTTATGTCTATGCTTAAGTTAATGACATTTGAACTGATCACTACTTGTAATTAAAAAGTATTTAGAGAAAAAAAAGGGTAATTTAGTACTTTCTTTGAGTAGGTGACTAGGTAGCACAGTTGGTTAATAAACCAATCTCCTCATTTTAGAAAAAAAAATTTATGTTAAACAATGAATTAAATCCAATATTAAGGACACATGACAAACTTAGCCTGAACAACTTTGATCACTGTCCATTTCCTCATAATTTACCACAGCTAATACATTAAATTTACAAAAAGGAAAAAGTGTTGAAGAACAGAAAAGTAAAACTGCTTATAAACAGGCAGAAAATCAACCACACTTTCTTTCTCCATACGAATAGAATTGTACATTTTTAAAAAAATGTATTTTATACATGGAACATGAAAGACTGAAAAGGGACAGCAGTAAAAAAAGCAGCACATAGCAAGTTTAATTGCTCATAGCTACTGCTCTCTATCCACACTTTACAAAAACTATTACTTGAAGTCATCATATAAAATGATTTTCTACTTTCAACTAAAGCAAAAGAAACCACAACAGAACAGGTTCACACTTTGACCACTGCTACTGTACAGTGTGAAATCCACATTCTTGCCATGAGATGAATAATTATGTTTGCTCGTCTTTACAGGAGTGTAGGAGAAGAATCAAATTTTCATATTGTTGCTGCATTGGTAATGGGAAAATTTTACTACAAGAATTAAGTCTGTAACTTAAATTAAACAAAATGTTTGTAATTCAATTTGTTCTTTATAAGCAGAAAGCCAGCATTTCCTCCTATCTAAAACTGCTAAATATAAACATAGTTACACCTTTAGATTTATTAAATGCATTTTAAAGATACTTACTGTTCTAAGAGTTGATTGTACTTTCTTGAAGCATCCTTTTCGGCAGTAACTGCTCTTTCTTTTTCAGCAACAGCATTATCTCTTGCTTCTCTCAAATTTCTGAAGGAAATAAAGGTTATTCTGTTAAGAACATGTTAGGAAAAGACTGTTTTGCTTAATTAATTACTACTTCTTGATCTGAACTTCAATACTATCTTCTTCAACTCTCACAGAATAATACAAGGGTCTGTCTATCTACTTGCCTATTTATTACAGAGGCTTTACTTTTACTTTAATATATACCAGCAACGCTTCAAGCTCTGAAATTCTAAAAAACAATGATCAAATTACCTACTTATACATAGAAACATGCAATTCAAACTATTCTAGAATACTAGAACTATCAATTTTTTTTTCCCAGAAATTAAACAAATTGCAATAATTTTGCTTGGTACTTCACTAATAACTACAGGAATGCTGTCCACCTAGCTGAAATGATCCACAACTTTTATGATAGAGCAAGAAAAGATTAGCTAGGCATAGAAATCCTACTTGCACTTACAACTAATTGTCTAGTTACTCTGACATATGGGCCATCAGGTATCTACCCAGTCTACCACAGAAGTGAAAGTACCCTTTTAAAATGGGACAGAAATACTAAGTAGAGATTCAAGAACAGGTATGGGGGAGAAAAAAAAAAGGTGGGATGAGGACAGGGAAGACAGAAGTTCAAGGGCTTCTGTGTTAGCTTTTTAAACAAACCTCTTCGCAATTGCCATTTCCCGCACTTTGGTTCATATCCCTAAACTATTCTAGAATGCACAAACTGGATTCCAGTCAAATTGAACCAAGTCAGAAAATGTGCTCAGGGAGAGCATCTCACATGCTCAAAACAACTAAATTGTGTTTAATCCAATGCAAAACTCCATGCAGACATTCACATGCCCTGTGAATTCACTCATGCTTGCTAATACAAACATAGCTAGTGCTTATGACAATGAAACAAGTGAAACTGATGCCAAATAAATTAGGAATGAAAGCATCACCTTTTTATTGGTGCCCCCCCTTCCATTTTAGTTTCTTGAATTGACTCATCCAAGTGTAAAATAAGCACCAATAAATTCAAGGGAAATGTCAGACTCATCAGGCTTGGCAAAGAGGTAAATAATAAAAACAACTGAATATTAGATTAGCTTAGTTGTAATACCATTCCATTCTTTGAGCCAGAGGATGAAACCAGCATCTTTATTTTCAGTCACAATCAGCATCTCAGCACATCATACAAATTCAGTGCGAATTGCTTTACTTGCAATTTGGGGTCCCCTTTGTCTTGCCATTGAGGCAGACTGTCTTATGGTAGACATTTTTTTATATTTTATATAAAGAGCATATAATAAAAAGCCTTTTTTCCCCTGTAAAACATAAAGGCAAATCTAAAGGATTTACATTTCAGAAGTAATTGTTTCAAAATGAGAAACAAAATTGTAAATCAGTTCCAGATAGAAACAAAACATCTTTCAGTAGCTTTCTCAATGATATACAGACCCCTGTCAAATCTCCACAAACAGTGCATGTTTAAATTCCTACTTTGTAAGTCAAAAGAGATTTGCATATGGGAAGTGGTGTAGATGTATATGTATATATTTTACTCACACTTGCAAAACTACACCATGATGTAATTTTTTTTTTAATTAGAACATTTCAGTTGACTGAAGACAGACAGCAGAAGTCATGTTCTTTTTTTCCACTCTTCCCAGCAGTAACAAAACTACCTATTAGAGGAACAGATGCTGATGCCATAAATATCTTTTTACTACCATCAATTCCTTCTCCACACGACACTTTCAGGACATCTACAATGAAGTTATAATTAATTATTAAACACTCCTCCCATTTTAAAGGGATGTAACAGGCAAAACACAAGCCAAAAAAGAAATCTAGTGCCAAAGGTCCAAATCCCTAGACCTCTAAAGTATTTACACGTAACTCAGTGGTATTCAACCAATCAACACACACACAAAATTCAATATGCAGGACTAGAATCTTTGCAGGACTAGAATCTTCTTCAAAAGAGAATTTTAGAGTAATTGACATGAAATCCATGCTCTTTTTTTGAATCACCTTGCTGTAAACAATCTCAATTAGATTTACTTTATAAAGGTAGAAGTCTTACTGTTTTCCCTGTTTTTCTTTCTGCCTTACTTCCTGCATCAACATCACTTCTTCTGGATTTCTGGCACAGTTTCAAGACTGCCCATATAAGCATGACAGGTAAACTAACAAATTCTGTATTAATTAAACTAACATTATGTATCTGAACAAACTTCAAACCACCAATGTTTATCTAGAACATGAATTTTAATAATCCTTTTCAACTGATAATTTTGGATGACCATCACTTGATAATAAATATAACACCATGTATTTATAAGTATAAATTCATTTTAGTTTTTAAAATATTCTCATCAGTTTTACAACTGACCTTAAGTTGTTAGATTTTGAACACCTCTCAAAAAGTCAGTGAGTTAGGATTATATCTAAGCACAAAACAGTGCTTGGTCATATCTGCTCTGATTAGGTTATTGCCTACATCTTATTTACCTGTTTTCACGTTCATACATCTCTTTTGAAGTGCTTCTTAGTTGCTCGATTTCTTGATTTGTTTTCAACCTTATTTGCTCCAACTCTTCATGCAGTTTCTTTTCATATTCTGTTTTATAGTGATCTCTGTAAATAAACAAATACATTGCACTGGTCAAAATACCAAAACTTCAGGTACAGTCTACAACTAGGGCAGAGGGGTTCTTGATTTTACATTTTATTTCAATCCTTACTCATTTACCTCTCAAATTACTTGAAATGCTTATCAGCCTATACTGTTACACAAATCAAACGAAAATCAATCAGGAATAAATAATATTTAACTGGGAGTAAATAAAAGCTTTCTGTATACTCCTTTGAATTTTTAAAGTAATTTGATATTGACTAATCACATAATATTAAGCTTAACATTCTTTCAGAAATTCTTTGTCAGCCTCTAAGTGCTTATATTACTTCCCCACTTAAAAAAATCCAAACTCTCACTCTTTTTTTGTTACTAGGTTAGATTTGATTAAACTTACTGACTTGCAATACTGCCCCGCCACTACAAGACTTCTTCAAGTGCTATTTGCACCTCGTATGGGGGAAAAAATATTACAAGAAACATTGAAGATTGCATGCAGAGATTTGCAAAGTCAAAACCCCCCAAGATTTGGGAATTTATACCTTCAATGTGGAATATAAAATTATCTCAAATACCTAAGGAAATTTTTAAGCAACAGATAGCAGAAGATACTAGGACAAAGAATTTAATTTCACAGAAATATTGACATATTATTGTATCTTTGGAAACACATGACAGATTGTAGGAAATCCCATAAAGAATCTCTCCTACAAAATTACAAAAAAAGGCTTATCTTGTACACACTTGACAGCTAAGGAATCTCAAAATTTTATAGCATCTAATTAATGTTCATGAATAATCAATCAGCAAAGAAGCAACCGATAGAAATTACAGGTTTGGAAATAAAAGCATATTACAAAGAAATGTGCATTTACAACCATAAAAGCTCTTAGATTTCTTCTGATTTCCAATCGTGTGATAATCCACAGTTTTCAGAAATCTGTACTTGAGCTAACCAAAAACTTCTTCACATTAACTAAAATGTCAGAAATGTCAGAAAGCTTGCTGTCAGGTTTTCCTGTTTTCTTTTTATTGAGACCCTGAATTTCAGCTGACCCTTCAGGGTAAAAGTAAATTTTTCTCCTCTCCTTCCTCAATTGTGCTGCACTACAGCAAACACTGTATGAAGATCTTTGACACAATAAAGAGGTTTATCATGAAAAGAAAGAAAAGAACCAAACTAAAACCGAACCAAAAAACATGCTGTACTGGAACGCGAGGGTCCTCCCAATTAGAAACTCTGTGTTCTTTATATGTTATATGGCTCAATATGGAGAAAAAAGCAAAGAAAAGAATATTGATATTCAGAACATAAGGATACAATTCTTACGTGCGAGATCAATGAGCATTACCATTTTCTTGGTATGTAGACAATTTGCTATTACCATTACTACTTGCCAAAAAAAAAATTCTGACATTGCAGAAGTTATACTTTCCCTCCCATGGCAAGATGGCTAAAAGTCAGGAAGGTTCACTGGAAAAATTAGAAGTATCTGAAAAAGTCATGAATATCCACAGTGATGTCACCATAAGACAGTTCAAAGTGATGCTTATCTTTATGAGGACTAAAATAAACACATGGTATAGCAAAGGGCATGTTCCGATTACATAGCTTGACTGCCCTGTCAGTGTATTTAAATAAACACCAAATCAGTTGCTGCCTAAGCAAAAGACCATCATTAAGAATAAGAGAATCACAACAGAATGATTTGGGTTGAAAGGGACCCTAAAGATCTTCTAGTTCCAAGCCCCTGTCATGGGCAGGGACCTTTCACTGGACCAACCTGTCCTCGAACACCTCCAGGAATGGGGTATCCACAACCTCTCTGGGAAGCGCGTTTCAGTGCTTCATCATGCTCACAATGAAGAATTTCTTCCTAATATCTAATCTAAACCTACTCCCAGTTTGAAGCCATTTCCCTTTGTCCTATCACTACATGCCCTTGTAAAAAGCCCCTTTGTAATTTTTATTCCAGATCTGTTGTTATAGTCTTTAGAAATGGTTTTGCCTCATCAAGTTGTTGTGTCTTCTTGAGGTTGCAGGCCTTTAATGAGCTTCTTTCCAGGGCTATTACTAGAAAGGATTTATATTGTGAATAAACTAAACATCCCATCAGCGAGCCTGTAGCAAGCATGGGTAGAGCCCTTCGAAATCTTTGTTCGTGAAGCCAAGCCATGATGATGACTAAACATGATCTGAGTATTGCAATGCAACTAGAGAGTGTGTTTTAAGATTACACATATAAAGGGAAATAATTTTTGTTGGTCTGTGCTTACATATGATTCCCAAGAACTGTAGCTATAAGCTGCAGGTGATTTGTCTTGCCACAATCTCAACCTATTTCAAAATGCGTATTTTTAAAAATTTGGCAGGTTAATGCCTCACGTTTCCTGAAGTCTGTAATTTTCTAATTGCAGTACCCCAATGCCAGCAGTTCTGACAGTGATCAGAAGGTGACTTACTCTTTATTCCTGAAAATAGATACTTGGGTTTGTTTTATTCATCTACATTCCTGAATTACAGCAGCCCAAAGAGATCCAGATGTGAAGAAAGCACTAAAAAGCCTCAAATTCTTCAAAATGTAGCAAATAGAAGCTCATTATCCAGACTGGTTTCATCTCCAGAAACCACTGAGGACTGCAGAATATCCATTAGATGATACATTTTTCTCTTGCTCTACTTTTGTACCTCTCTAATTTATTTGTCAAATAAATAGGATTCTAGGGGAAGACTGCTCAGATGTACATGACTTCTTAAAACATCACTTAAAAGCAGAACTTAAAAATTTATTTAAAATGTAGAAGTTCCATGTGAACATAGTTCTGAGATATAAACATGCAAAACAACTTAAAAAACTTGAAGTGACTGCATTGAAAGGAAATTTAGTATTTAAAACACTTTTGATATGGGGTGGAACTCATAGCCGATCATTTCAATACAGTGGCCTTCTATTTTCACTTAAATAACACTTTGTATTTTAGCTGTATTACAGGAGAGTCATATTAGCACACTTCACCTTAGTTATACAAGGGTACAAGATCTACAGATACTATTTTCAGCTCCATCTTCTTGATTCAAACACAAGGAAGAACCTGAAGAGAAGCTGAACCTACCTCATACTCTTAACTTTATCATTCAATCCACAGGTGTCCTTTTAAGGACAAATTAAAAAAAAAAAAGGTTTATTTTCATTAATGAAAATAGACAAACATTTGATGTAATTTTGAGATACACATTGAAACAACATCTTTTGGTGAAGCCAAAGGGAAATAACATGAGCTAGATAACCTTGAATTGGATGATGCTCTTAGTCATACGATTTAGTTTTGGATGGTCCTGTAAGGATAAGAGAGTTAGATTCAATATTCCTTACAGGTCCTTCCAACTATGGTTCTATGAAATTTTCTAGTACAGCATTACATATGTAGCAAGACATGTAGCTGAGTAGTGTAATGTTTCCTGTTCGACATCCCATCCCATCTCTATTCAAATCTATAGATTTGATGCTATTCAGCAGTGGCTAGCATACAATGATAGATCTACTTCTTAAGGCTACACTTAGAGAATCTGCATAAAGCTCAAGATACAAAAGACTGACAGCTCTAGTAGCTGATACAAAACATACTATATTTAAAAAACTGTTTTAATGTTTTTAATAATTTGTTTAAATTTGTTTAAACAACTGAATATATTTTATTCTGCAATAATAATTCAGATTGTCTATCAAATATTCCTGCTTTTAATAAAGGCAATTTGTGGTGGTGGGAGGTCAAATACATAACATATGCATTTTAAAGAGTTTTTCTCTCTTTTGTAATTAACTACAATTACCTTTCTAAATTTCTGTGTAAACCTAAGAGATTAATTGTCATAAACATTCAATGCTGACATCTTCACTACTATGGTCTTATACCAAAGGTTTAAAAAAATTGTCCTGATACACATTAAGACCCAAGAAAACTGTTTCTGCTTCTAGTTAAATAAATATGGACTGGCTTTCCAAAAAATAAGATTAATGAAACAGGATTTGTGCAAGAAACAAGGGAAAACAATTAAATAACTTGTCTACTGATAAAAGTGAACACACAATAACTTACCTGGATGTAACATATTTTTCATACATTTCTTCCCTAGCTTTTTTGGCATCCTCTAGCTGAATCTGAAGTCTTTCAAGACGATCTTCTTCATGTGCACAGCGAACACTAAGCTCCATGTTCTGGCGATTAAGATAATCTTTATCTTTTTGCAACAAGTTGAGGGATTGTTGTATGGTTGCCAGCTATAAAAGGTATTAAAAAGATTTAACATATTAAAAAAATTTAACATGAACTTCAAGGCAAGTATTTAACCTATGTACACATATTTGCAATTTCATTTTAACTCTCCTCTGTGAGAAAATCATAACTATGCTCTCTCTCCAAGTAACAGGTTATTTATATATACACAGTGAACAGACATCCTGGATTACTACATGAGGAAAGAAAGCAGTTACTGCTTCTATAACTAGTCCTCCCTTAGAACAAATACTCTGTTAAACACTTACAATTGGATGCTCCTCCAATCCAGGACTTGTGATGCTACATGAGTATACACAAAAACCAGCAGGATCTTCCAGGAGATTAATGTTACTTTTATTCACTCTGACGTTAATTTAAGTTAATCAAAAAAGCCATAGTTCTTGCTATACTACATTATTTGATGTGTACATACAAACTTGATGTACACAACAGTACTTTTTTGGCCACTGATATATGCTGAGAACAAACTTGCCTTTTGATGTCCTCTAACAGTGATAGAGCACTGAGGAATACACAGCCTAACAAAGCCTTCAGATTGATACCAAAGAGCAGAATAGAAAAGGTATTTTCTAATAGAATCTCATTTTTTCCCCTAATGTTTCTGACAATCTCTATGCCTACCTGTAAATTAGGCAGAGCAGCACTATCTTTGAAGTGGAAATTACAGCCACTATTTTATCTATAATATTGTTACACAGAGATGCTAAGAAACACAATCTTCCCTGGATACTTTTAGGAGTAATCTGTCTCATGTACTCAGTTGCTAAAGTGTTAACACACAAAGATCATCCATATTATTCTTCTCTGAACCAGTGCAGAAGACAAGAACAACCTTCTCATGCAGTGCCTTTCAAATGATACTAAAAAATAAATTCACAAATCATTTCAGAAGCTAATCCATTATTTCCTCTATTTTTTTTTTGGTGTTTCCTGGACTAATTTTTGTACAAAAGTACAGCTTAGAAACAGTCTTACTTTTGCATTCAAGTTGCACTGAGCTACAAACCATCTGATAATTACTCAATGATGATATAAACTGAAAAGTTTTCTTTCTGTCTTGGGATTCAGTAAAAGTCTGTTCTCCCTCTTGAAAAGCTGCTTTAAAGTTACACCTACAAGAGAGGAAGGGGAGCAATGCCAACAGTTTTGCATGATTCTATCCTAATTAGCTTACTTAAGGTGAAAAATCCATCCTGGAGGTTCAGTGAGGCAATCCTCCCTATGAACAATTTGATGCAGAAGTAGTGAAGTGGATACTGAGTAACAGAAGCTCGTACTGGTATAAACCGTCACAAGTCCTGTAGATCAAGGCAGTGAACTTGGAAACATTCTCTACATACACTTCTTTCTGAGTGCCTTGATCCAAAAGTTATCATACATCTCTATCACTGAACACAATTTGTGACTCTTGGATGAATGAATTACTGAATGGATAAGCAGCAATGGGCATTTCTTTTGATCTGACAGGCAAGGGGAGCAATAAATGTCCTTGGAGAAGCAGAAATGTATTCTTCTGGGCAAAACTAGTGCTACCAGAACGCTAATGGTTGAGATTTGAGTAAAATGACTCACCTATCTGGATCAGAACTCACTGGAATTTTAACAAAGATAAGAACCCCTCTGCACCTGAAGAGGCATTTATTCTCTGGCAGAGACCAGAGGAGCTCTACCAAGATAGTCATGGACTGCAGCACATGATGCAAAAGGAGTTTTGAGAGAAATATTTGGAGCTTTTTTCAACCTTTAGAAGAGAAATCTGGTCAAGGAAAATCCTATTGTTATCTTCACTTATCCAAGTAGAATGCATAGAAAGATCCAGGCTCTTGGCAGTACAAAGCGACAGGACAAGATGCAACAGAAAAAAGCCACAACAACTCTGATTAGCTTTTACAAAAACATTTTCATAAAGAAGGCAAACAAATACTGGAACGGATTGTCCAAAAGGCTGTGCAATCTCTACCCTGGGAGATATTAAAAACTTGACAAAGCCTTAAGCAACCTGACCTAATCTTCTTCTGCATTCCATGGGAAGGTTGGAGCAGCTGATCTCCTAAGAACCATTCTACTTAAATTATTCCATGATCCTGACAGACTTGATTAGACAAAGAATCAAATTGCTGAGGTGAAGAAATACACAATTACTAAAGTAAGAACTTTATTTACCTCTTTTGCTAAGTCATTTCTTTCTTTAGCTTGTGCTTTGTATGACACCTCTAATATTTCATATTTTCTTCTGAGTTCTGATAATTCATGCTCAAATACATCACGTTCACTGTTAAAGCAAAGTGAAACTATTAGATGCATGAAGTGTAATGAACAAGATTTCTGTGCATTTGTAATTTCTCAACCTTGTTTCAGTTCACAGCACTGACTTCTTCCATAGGGCAGCTATGGATCAATCCTACTTTTTCAGATATTAACACCTAGAACAGTATCTTATTATACAAAACAATTTAGGATGATTTAAATACTTAGAAATAAAGTTTAACTGCAGGAAGTTCCAGTGTGTCTCTTTTTAAAAATACAGATTTTACAGTTCTACTTCAATAATCTACAGTTCTACTACAATAATCTTGAATTCTCATCCTAAATTATTTCATCCTCCTCTGAATATTCTTCTTTAGTGTAACTTTGGGTTCCCCTCTTAGCAATGCGCTGCAAGTACCGCTATCCATAGTTTTAGCTTTACCAAGCTTTTGATGCTATTTTCCATGACATTCTCTTGAATCTTTTGCAGATATTGAAGCCTGATGAAAAAGTGAAGAAACTTCATTCCCACCTTCCTAATTAAATAGAAAGAAATGTATACTCGTACTCAGTTGCTGTTCTCCCTTGTATACAGTCCCTTGATACCAGAGTGGGTTGTACTACTCATGTTTAAAATATACATGACACAGCTGGAAAAATCATGTTAGTGTCCTGAACAAGAGTGCTTTCCATATGCACAAAGAAGCATCTCTTTGTCTCCACTCCAACCCTGTCAGAACAGGAAAATGAATGAGCCAGTATGAGCTTGCAGTTTGGAAAAAAGTTAATGGGATTTATATTAAGTACAGCATAGCTTTAAAACTGAGATAACTTGTAGTGCAGCAGAACTAGATAGCATTTTTTAAAGGCAGAAACAGACCTGGAAGTGATTAACTCCTGAAGTATTCCCAAATATCCTCATACAGTCATGCCAACAGTGCTCTCCCCTCCCCTTCATCTGTGCCTACACAGATGAATATAACCTACTCTCTCATATATAGTTTTGGCATGTTCATTCATGCTTTTCTCAACTCAAGACTATTTTAAACGCACACTGCTAAACACTGGGGCCATTCACGTGAACGTTACTACAACCCACTTATTAAGATGCAGTTGCACATAGGAAGCAAGGCATAGCATCAGTCCGTCCTATTTGTAACAAGCTGCTAGGTAGATTCCAAGGTTGTTTTAGTACGTATAGCTGTGAACCAGAAGAGCTGTGAATCCAGAAGACAGATTCTCCTTCAAATGACTTAGTGGCAAAGTCATTTTTGTCAGTAACTCTGCCTGAGTTCATTCTGTATGAACAACTAAGGAGCTGGCAGGGTGTTTTCTATTATAATCCCCATTTTTGAATCTATTTCCCAACAAATGTGCCAAAGGCCAGATTTCTTGTACTTGCAAACAAACTAAAAAAGCCATCTGGGAGCTGGACTGTGAAGTATATGTCTATGAGTGTATTTATAAGAAGTCCATTTTCACTATTTTGCAATTGTTTTTTGCAAGATAGACATTCAAAACCTTGGCTAGAACTGTAAAATCTGTATTTTTAAAAAGACATACTGGAACTTCCTGCAGTTAAACCAATTCACTAAGGTAATCCTAAGATTGTCTGACAAAGACTTCTCATAGCAGTCCTTTCAAATTTATGATTACAAGAATATCTTAAGTTGTAAATATTAATTCCCAAGGTCCTGCCCTCTTAATTCACTCTGTAGGCACCACAGAGCAGATCATAGGGCCTTTTGTTAGAACTTTGCTTTTAAACTAGGAAAAAAAAAAAGAGTACTTGTTCCAAGATGCTTGGCATCAACAGCTCCCTTAGCTGCAAAGAGACTGTTAGGTTCTTCTGAAAGCACAGTAAATCTCAAAATATGAAGTTTTAAGAAGATAATTTGAGGCATCAGTTTTGAAAATGTTGTTCATTCTATGTCTGCAATATACTACAGTAGATAATTGAACCATTAGTGGACTGAGGACAGGAAAAATATCTGTGATGCGTGCAAATCAAAAATAAAATTAAAATCTCTAGTCAATCAAGGTTGACGTTTATCTATTAATATTTGTATGTTATTTTAACACTTGAATTATAGAGATACTTACGATTTTACTTTATCATAGTTCTCTTGTCTGTAATCACCTTGCTGAATCATCTGCTTGGTATCAGCCAGTTCCAGTGTTAAACGCTGGCACCTTACCTCAAGCTCTGATCGACTCTTCCTCTCGTCTTCATAGCTCTAGAAAGTAAGACATTTTGAAATGATCACAGCTACACTGCTATTTACTTAACCCTAAGTTTTGTTAGGATCTCTTATGACTATTTACATGGTAGTATTTTCATTTGTCTCAGTATTTGGAAATTTAGTACACATCATAAAGTAACCAGTGATACCAATACTTGACTTAGTTTTATCTTATTATAAAAAGAATAATAGAATCATAGACACAAGCAACTTGGAGAAGACCTCTGAGATCATCAAGTCCAACCCTTGATCCAACACTTCCATGGTTACTAGACCATGGCACTAAGTGCCACATCCAGCTTCATCTTAAAAAAAAATCCAGGGACGGTGAATCCACCACCTCCATGGGCAGACCATTCCAGTGCCTGACCACCCTCTCTGTAAAGAATTTCTTCCTAATATCTAATCTAAACCTCCCCTGGCAGAGCTTGGGACTGTGCCCTCTTGTCTCACTGCTGGTTGCCTGGGAGAAGAGACCAACCCCCACCTGGCTACGACATCATCTCAGGTAGTTGTAGAGAGTGATGAGGTCTCCCCTGAGCCTTTGCTTCTCCAGACTAAACAACCCCAACTTCCTCAGCCTCTCCTCATAGGACTTGTGCTCAAGTCCCTTCACCAGCCTTGTTGCTCTTCTCTGGACCTGCTCCAGCACCTCAATGTTCTTCCTGAACTGAGGGGCCCAGAACTGGACACAGTGCTCCAGGTGTGGCCTCACCAGTGCTGAGTACAGAGGCAGAATCACTTCCCTGCTCCTG
>VYXB01003004.1:704-12173 GCA_013397135.1 Pachyramphus minor | reverse complement strand
ATTTCCTTCAAAATCTCCCTGTTCATCCAGGCTGGCTGTCTTCCCTGCGAGCTCACCTTTCAGCACACTGGAACAGCCTGCTCCTGTGCATTCCAAACTTGCTTCTTGAAGACCCTTTGTTTTCAAGGGCTGTTTCCCAAGGTACCCTCTGAACCAGTATTCTGAGTGGGCTGAAATCTGCCCTGCAGAAGTCCAGGGTAGAAGTTTTATTGATGGTCCTCCTTGCATCCCTGAGTATTGAAAACTCTATTATTTCATGGTCACTGTGCCCCAGATGGCCTCCTACCACATCTCCCACCAGTCCCTCTCCGTTTGTGACATTAGGTCTAGAGGGCCCCACCCCTGGTAGGCTCATTTACCAGCTGAAGCAGGAAATTATCCTCTCCATATAAATACTTGATTAATGTGACTATTTTTTATAATGCATTTTTTCTATAAGCACAACTTCCAAGACACATAACTCTCATATA
Organism: Pachyramphus minor; assembly: GCA_013397135.1. Lineage (NCBI taxonomy): Eukaryota > Metazoa > Chordata > Aves > Passeriformes > Tyrannidae > Pachyramphus > Pachyramphus minor. Next base: position 11,703 of record VYXB01003004.1, on the reverse strand, counting down.
TACAGCCATTTAGGGCAATAGCATATATGGAGTGTATGACACCATCAGCTCAAAGACTGACAGAATGCCTTCTTGAAAAAACACACCTAAATACCTGTATGACACTACAGAAAAGCTCCCTAAGCTACTAGACATACTGTAACTATTCTGTTAATAAAAAAGATTTTTTTTTTAAATTTCACAAACCTAGTAATTTTCACTTTTAACTAAAATCACAATAGGTCACAATCTCAAAAATCACAACACCAAGGAAGTTTTCCAGAGTCTATGATTAAAACACATCATTTAAAGACATGATTGTTACTCATCCTAACATATACTGGTACGTATATGGCTTATTTTTAGGTTTACCCTAATTAAAGGATATACATTCAGCAAATTACCATTATAGAACACTTTCTTCTTAAATCAATTAACATGCCATTATTTATAAAAATGGCATCATAATAACGGTAAAGTCTTTGTCAGATGTTTTTAAAAGCTGTTGTCCACCAGTTAGCTAGAGTTTCAAATCCGTAACATAATGGTGTTACTACCCTGCTGTGCAGTGCAAACATGACTCACTTTGCAATAGGAAATGTCTGTAAGAGCACTTAATGTTTAAGTGCAAATTGAAAGATTAAGTTTAGAATAAAATTCTTCTGTGGATATCCTGTGCCATACTGCTGCTAATATCAAGCTGGAATTCATACACTCTTCACAGAGTGGGCTACTGAAGCTCCTACAGTATTACACATCTGGCAGCTATAAGACAACTACCTAAATTATAAAATTAAATAGGGTAACTTCTGTACAAATTTTTCATAAACAGCTTTAAAGAACCAATTAACAGAACAGTTGAATATCTACAAAATTAGTTCCTTCTAATACCTCAGCCATAAACTTAGTTTGGAATTTTATTTAACAGATCAGTTATTAATGTCGCGTAATAATACGGTAACTTCAGGGAAGGGAAGTTAAATTCTACTTTTGAAAAGTGATAGTAAAACATACCCTTAAGTATGTGGGTTTGTTATGTTTGTTTTTTAAAGACTGAATCTAATTCCTGAAGAAACACTAATTATACTGCACTGTTTCACCTATCTAATTTTAAGATGTCAAAGTAGTACTTTAATCACATGAAGAAACGTGACAAAGCTTATAGATGTTCTAGGCTGTAAATAGGCTAACACAAAAAGAATCTGTATGCTATGCATAGCTCCAGGTAGCAGATACACAAGCTTCTGGACTTCCATAGCAATACATCTTAAAGACATACAATCAAGCTGTCTGTGCTTAGGAAGAATAAGGCTTGCTTTGCATGTAATGAAGTTAATTTAGTTTATAACAATGTCCATATATCCTAAACTGATTTTAAGATATCTGCAGTGGAACAGCTTTATCTTTCAATTTATCTTCAAGAGCTAGCTTGAAAGTCCTGATGAACAGCTTTGCCCTGCTGAAGTAAAAAAGGGGCTTATAAAAGAATCAAGATACAGAGCTCTTTCAAGGACAGGAATGAGGTCTTTCAAATACCAATAAAAAACCTAAGTAAGCCCAAAAATCTCAAAATAATTAAAGGACAAACAGTACTTCCTCACACTGAATGTGTTTGCGATAATAATCCCAACACCACATGGCTTTTCTTCAGCTTCTTACTAATTTTTTGCTACTGCAGAGAGCAGCAACTCAGACTGATGAGATGGTTAAAACAAACAAAAAACCAAACCTGTCCTATGTGAGACAGATGGACAAACATTGCCCAAAGAAATTCTTGACAGAGCTGTCTAAGAGAGCCAGTTTCAACCAGTACAGGAATTTTCTACAGAGCATGTGAACCAGTCGCTACCAAGAAGTGCTTCCATTTGGTTTACGTCAACACCATCAAAACCGTCAACACATAGACATTTCAAGCAAGAAGATTCTAAACTGATGATATGCACCACTTAAAACCCAAACTGGTAGAGAAACTAAAGACCTAATGGCAGACCTCAGTTTAATGATACTGAGCTTCACTATTATCCTCAATCTGGAATGAATACCAGTTTACAGCAGTCACCAAAATGAACATCTATTTCAATTTAAAGTACAAAAATTAGGTGACGTATTTTTGAAAAAAGTTAATGACACCTAATACATGGTAGGGATTAGCGGATCTTTCAAAAAGCCTTTGGGGATAAACAGAAATGCAGGGAAAAGATTAATTAGCCCATCAAGCAGAAGTAGCATGACTTCTTCACACTGTCTACAAATAAGGCTGTGGAAGAAAGTGATCCTGCTTTCAAAAAGCTTTTTAAAAAAGATCTTTATCTTTGAAAAATCACTTACACAGGTCAGCATTTTGTTCATATACTAAGGTACCTAAAGGCCCTAGACAAATACAAAGCTACTGAATTATTGTGATGTGAAAACCAATTCCCTAAAGTTATTTGGATGAGGTGCTGCTCCTTGGTAAAGACGATATTGTGCTTTAATTGTTTACACAGTCTGCATTCAAAAATTATTGGTAAATACATTATTTATTGGCATACAACTGCTCAAATGTCAGGAAGAAGCTATACGGAAGTGGATGAATAGCATCTCTAGTACATTGATACAAAATTGATAATCTGCCAAGGATTCTAGATGGGTCACTATCTGCTCACGAAAATTAGAAACAAAACTGTTGAGCTACTCCAAAACAGAGACACTCTGCAAGAAAAGTAAGAAAGAGAAGCTTTGGCCTAAGTGCTTCTATAGCAAAAGAAAGCAAGGGAATAAAAAGCTCTTTCTCTGAATCTGAGCTTACTAGAATCTTCAGTGAAACATTCTCAGGTGAAAAGGATTCTTGAAATCATTGCATTACAGAGGAGTATAATTAAACCATTTGGTACTTCTGAACAGCTAGCAGTCAAGACAAGCCACAGCTATGTATCGAAAGAGTTAGAATGATATTGGACAGAAAAGAGAACTTTCATAGATACATCATTTCCTTGAGTCTTGGAAATGTTAAACTGCTCCCTCAAGCTCATAGTTACTGGTAGAAGATATTCTTTGCAGCTTTTTTTTCTGAACAATATTAAGAATAATGAATGAGAGGAAAAAAGTATGTATTTCATCTAGGACTAAGGCCTCATCTGTCCTTTCTAGAGAGAGCTGTGAAGACCACGTAATCAAGGCACTGCTTGAAAGAAGTGGTGTCAGAGGGCTGGGGAAGTGTTCTAGACTGCAGTCTTTACAGATATGCAAACTTTAGGAGAAATTTGAGGGATCACAGTCCTTCTGAAGTATCAAGAACACCTGCAGTTTTCTAACATTCAGATACATCTAGTGCCAACTGATCCTTTGAGTGCAAAAGCCTAGTTTATTCTTTGAAGACTATAGATAGGCTTTTCCTCCAGCTGGTAAACATTATCAGAGAGAAAATTGTTAGTTATGTCTAGCAAAACTTGACAGCTACTAATCCTGATTCAGAGACAAAGCCTTAGAAAAGATCTTTGTCCCACAAACCTTTGTCCTGATTCTAGATACTGTCATACTATAAATTTTATTGCAAGTCCTGAAGGCAACTTTACAGAAAAAATAACTGAGGAAAGGAAGCCCTGATAAACCTGAATCGAGACCAAATTCCAGGAAAACATTGCCAAGAAACTCCTAGCCAGAAGAAGAAAGAAATACTTAATCTTCTAAAGCTATGACGAAAAGTAAAGTTTCCTTCCCAGACTCTCTCTCACTCTTGAGAGAAACTCATGAGTAGTAAATTATATCTGTTTGAGGGAAGGTTCTAACCCCTTTGGAAGCAAACAACTCTGACAATAGTAAACTGATGTTCAGCATGGGAACACACACATCAGAAGCTGGTTTTGTTTCTGGGAAGCTTCTGGTAATACACCACTATAGCTGGACTTCCTTTTCTATCTGTACCTCCAATATACGTGGTGCCAACATTACTTAAACTTGAACTACAAAGCACTGTAAAAAGAAGACTACAACGAGCCTGTACTACACATTTAGTCAGTCAACACTGCAATACAAGAACATCATTTTACCAGTGCCACTGCCTCCTCCTGGTCTGTGGCAGCTCTATCTAGAATCAGATGCAACAATTGTGCACAGAGAGCCATTAACTTAGCAGCTGTACAGCAGAACCACTTATACTGACCACTTTAAAAACAGAAAGTGGCAACAAATATCTTTTGACACTAGCTGTGTTTATCAGGCTACGTTCCAGTGCTAGAAACCAGTCTTCACACAGTATTTTCTGCTACCACTTGTCAGAAAGCAGCTCCTCACCTTACTGGGTCTGTGTTACAGATTCATCAGCCCTTGATTAAGTGCTAAGAGCAGCTACACACAGTCAACAAGAGAAGTTTACCAACTCAAGAGTTTTAGTGGTCTCACTTTTCAGCACGCTAAGAATTAAATGAGTGCTAACAGAAGCTAACACACACTTAAGACCTCCTGCCCCTTCTGAACAAACAAAATACATTTTCATATATCTTGAGTACAAATAAAGGTGGTAAACATTCAGAAGATGCATTCCATGCCCTGAAGTCAGAAATAAAAGATTTTCTAATACAAATGAATTAATGAATTGCCTAGAGATAAAAAACATGTGGATTTGTCAAGTCTTAGAAGATTAGTTTCTAGAAGGCTACAATGACAATTCAATTTTTACAGAACCAAGTTTCCTATCTGGTACAGCTGCTTATAAGCTCAGTTGTCTGAGAGGCCACATATGAGGCCACTGCACTCACTAGATCAGGCCAGGTCTGTCATGCCAAAACCAAGTATGATTGGTTTCTGTTTGGTATGGTTCCCTTCCACCCTCCATAAAAAAAAATAAAATCAAAAAATAGCACCATGTAGCAAAAGAAGATTTAATGGGTTTGAATAACTGATTTTATATAACCAATACTGAGCCAGAATACTGGCTTATCATACCAGCATTCAGAGAATAGAACTGCTCTGCTTTATTTTCTCACAAACCAGTATATAAAGGCTCATGATAAAGAAAACAAAATAATTTAAGTCTCATCTTCCTTGACCAAATTAAAGGACTGCAGCCATCCTGTCACAAAATAACAGAACTGATGCCAGGCAATGGTTGTCTTACTTGATGAATTCATTTCACATTTAAACTTTCCTAGAGTTGACTTAACATATTAAGATAAGTTTGAAACTCCCTTCAAACTTTTTCAATTCTTTGTTGGCTAGATAGACTTTCCTATGAGCCTAGAACTAATTCTCTCATATACCTCAGGACCTTATTTCTGGGTGAATATCTACATATGTAGAACTTACTCAAGCCTAGACTGTCAGACATGAACAACCAGAAAAGTGGGCAAAATCCCCCTTCCCTAAGCCATTAGTAGTTAATAAAAAGATTTGGGCTAAACATATTTTTTGTTCTTTCCATGTTCCACAAAAAGGGGAAAAAACCTGTGTTGAAACTCTTTAGGAAGACCCTTTATTATCTGCAACAGTAGGAAAAAAAAAAGGAATGCTTATTGTAGGAAGTGGTTTATTCTCACAAAGAAAAAAACCAAAAGAATTCTCTTCAGTGATTTTGTATTTCAAATGTTTGTATTATTAGTTTCCTAAAAAAGCTTTAAACTCAGAATAGACACTTTGTTGATAAACCATGTAGAGAACAGAAATAATGCAGTGGTCGGAAAAAACTTAAAATTTAAGGAATATTGAATGGAAACCCAGAAGATTTCAAAGAGCATAAATTATTAAATGACAGGCAAGAAACTTCAGCAATTATGTTTCATGTACCTGGAAAAAAAGAATGATTGAAATACCAAAAAAACCCCAAAAAAACTCCAGTAAAGAAGAATATAAGAGCTTAGGTAAGGCTCTGAACAAAACTTTATTTCTTACTGATAAATTTCCTTGCAATAATGTTTGACCTTATTGAAGGAGCTCAAATAAATAAGTTACCCCAGCAGTACCCCTTGAAATCACTTCTTCATAAACTGCAAGAGATGGCAGGCAGGCCAGCTTCAGTGCACCAAGTACATTACAGATTCTAAAGTACCCCCACATACCAATGATGCTCCTCTTCACTTAATATCTGAAACAGCCTGAGGTACCTTGTTACAGTGACACTTACCAAGTCACAGGGTCAAATCTGAACTTGCCAGAACCAAACGACAGAGACTCTTAAAAATACGTCATATCAGGTCACTTTTCATTAAATACCCAAACTACACCATTGCTATGTGTAACGTATAGGGCGAAGACGTGGGTTTGGGTGGTTTTNCACTTTTCATTAAATACCCAAACTTCACCATATAGGGTGAAGACTTGGGTTTGGGTGGTTTCTTTGTACATATTGAAGAACTGTAGTAAGTGATCTGAAAGTGAACTTATGTGAAACCTGAGAATTTTGTGACATTTCAACATCTGGATCTCTTCCCTTTTTTTTTCCTAGAGATTTATTAATTTTTACTAATTGCCTCTCAATTTAAGCATGTAAATAGGGTATAGGCATTTAAAGAACCACCTCAGTTCAACACAGGCAACATTTTAGTGCTTCTTTTGCAGTGATAAAAGCAAAGCACAGTACACTTCAAACTTGGAAAAATAGATCAATGGGAAAGGTGGATACTGCCACCATGTGGTGTAAAAAGAACAAAACTGGAAGTTTCTGTTTTAAAGAAAGGTCAATGTACCGAGAAAACTGTTTCTAGTGCAACTTTAAGTACTGTTATCTACTATCTTGTTAATTTGCTTCAGCAAAAATTAATATAGATGTCAGTCAAATCTCAGAAGGCTAAATCCTTCTGAATAATTTTATTAAATCAGAGCATTTTAAATGTACAATGAAGGAAAATGCTTAAGTAAGACAAAATGAGCAGGATTAATTTAATCTCAGTTATGACCAGAGATAACACAAAATAATGCTGAGTCACAAAAATGCACAAATTTTATTGACTACTTTTTCTAATTCAATCGAAAAGAGAAATGAAAATAATTTCACAATATAATCTTGTGTAAATAATTTCTCCTTACACTTGATTATTCCATAAGTAGATTTCAGAGGGAAAAAAAGGTGATAAATAAAAAAATATTCTCAGAAGTAGTAAAATGACAGTGGCATTTAAAGTCCCTGATAGCCACGACTTTGATAAATATACTCTGGATACCTGCAACTATGTTGTCCCAACTCCAGATTTATGTGGAACTAAGCTAAAACACAAATTACTAGCTATATACATGCTAAAAATACTATAAATATTCATAAATACCTTAAAACCAACATGCTTCTTATACTGTTTCAACTCCTTTGCTCTTTGAAAATACAAATTAAATATATTTATGTAATTTATTTCTCTACTTCTGGTGTTTAGCCCTTACTTGAAATCAAATTATTTTTGTCTTTAGCACAGAAATAAATAGGAAAATTAAAACATAAAAAGTTGAAAAGCATAGCAAAGAAAATGCAACCACAAAGAATTATTAAAAATCTGGTTTTATATCATTAATACAAAAGGTGAAGCAAATTACTACCAAGACAGCATATCTCAAAAACTATACACTGCACCATCATGGTGTTCTTCAACTGCTGCTGGATGGATCTCCTGTCTCAGCTTCCCCACTTTGAACCTCGCCCTCAGAAAGCACCAGACAGCTGGTAAGAGAATACCCTGAACAGTCTCATGAGTGTATCTTGTAGGGTACCCATGGCATAAAATTAGCTATTATACAAAAATGTACATATCATGTTTCTCCTTTCCCTCCCTACCTCCCTCTTCTCCCCCCCAGTAATTTTTGTATAGAAAAAAAGCTTCTATATCTTATACGTGAATAATAATTTGGAGAATGAGGTTTTCACAATATATATATTTACACAGTTTCTTAACTGAGATAACTAAGAAGTACAGACCTCTGTCAGAGACTTCAGCTGGGATTTGTACCCACTTAGTTCTTCTGTTAGACTCCCCTTTTTCATCTGTAGATCACTTATCTCTTTTCTTAAGGAATGGACTACTTCATAGAATCGGACCTAGAAGAACAAGATATATATTCAAAATTGAGACTAACAAAATTGCAATTGTAACACTATAATCCTAAAAACAAATCAGTTCAACATTTTATGGCAATAATTCACCAAGTTATTTCTAGTGCACAACAGAAACCTGGTTGGGGAGTTGGGGTGTGGTGAAGGAAATGTTACAGCAAAACCAGCATCTTTCTTCAACCTTTGACAGCATCAGCTCAGAAATAATCAAAATGTGTTTGGCACTGAACAAAAGACAGGAATAAAGGTTAAGATTACATTGCTGTTCAACTAAGGCAGCTCCAAGTCAGGTTGCCCAATTAAAAAAAAAAATAAAAAAAATACAGTTGCTAACAGACTACATGGCCACATGTACTTACCTGTGCAAAACTTAGAGCCTATTTGATTAACAGTGTAAAAAGAGAAAAAAAATCAAACCCAAACAAACTAAAAACGTATTTAGCAATAACCAACTTAACTTGCTAACTTCCCCCAAGCCAATATAAATTTTTATGAGGTGTGTAGAAATGGAGAGATTAATTTTTGTTTTCTGCCACTTCAATGTGCTGAATTTGCACCAAGAAAAATGCAAGATCAAGCGCAGGAAAGCAGGAACAACACATAACCAGGAAGAACTGTGATACACACACCCCACAAACGCCTTCAGCAGTAACATCTTGTTATATGGATTCAGGTGCATCAGGCAACTAAGTCTCTGAGAGACTTGACTCCGCTAAATTAACACCCAAAAAAACCAACCTTGTAAAAGGATTAAAAATAAATTAAAATCTGTAACAAATACTCCTCTCTCTTCCCCACTTTAGTAATAGGTATATTAAGTCTCACATCCATAAAACTTTTTCAGAACATTTCTACTGACCAAGAAAAAAGACTAGAAAATACAGTAGTAAAACCACAAAGTCAGTAGCAAAAAGTAAAAAGAGACAAAACAAAGAAAGCTTTTTGGTATACACTTCCACACACATACACAGAGGTTATTACTCTCAGATTAATTTAATACCTTAAAATGATGGGTTTGGGGGATGGTGAAAAGAACAGATAATTAAGCACTGTTTTCATGCAAAAGCTACTGCATACCCTCTATCACTAATGCTTTGTTTCATATATGATTAAAGAATAAAAGCAAGAAAGCACAAATAAAGTGACCATTCAATAGCAAGCTGTACTACACTTCCATGATGAATGAAGACAGGTCTCTGTTTTGCTACCTGTAAGTAGCAGAAGACAAAGGAAAGTTCCAGATGTATTTCATATAACTGACAGCATACAATTCTAAAAAACACAGAAGCCATGTAAAAAGAGATGTAGTTTGCTTTATACAATAAGGCAAGTGTGCAACATGAACAGAAAATTAGTATTCATAGTCTTAACTGTAGCATCTGATGATTCAATTGGTCATTCTTAATAAAAAAAAATAACCCTGATTATCACTAATTGGTAAACATTTAAATCATTGTGGTTTTTTTCACACCTGCTTTTCCAGTAAGCTCTTGTATTTTTACTGCAGTTTCCCTAGGGAACCTAACTTATGCTATCATGCCACATTTACTTCTTAAAACACAACCACCTTAAAACAGATTTCCCAGTAGAAACCAAGACATCATGGGATACAGGTACCAAGAGTAAATGTATTTGCACAGCACTCCCAAGAAAAGATAATTATATGGTAACAAGAAAGTGCAAATGAATGCAGCAGATGAGGGTGAGGTTGGAGCAGAAATTCAAGTGTTACTATTATTTAGCTAGTTCATGTAACTCAATAGTCAAAGCACACATTTCCTCTTGCTAACTCAATAGAGCAGAAACAAAAATGACTGTAAATGGGATTTCCAAAACATATCTTAGAAGTTACAGGTTTATATCAATATGCTATAAGCAAAGAAGTACTATTTTCTATGCAATTTTTAAAAAACTCTTTGCATGTGCTCATCACGTTTTATGGAAAACTAGAATTGAGCTAAAAATGGGTGGATGCAGAGGATGAAAAAGTTGGCTTCTATTAAATGAAGTTATGTGAAAGCCGTTGGATCACTTAACTGCCTTCTTAGGCAAACAGCATCTGAGCTGTAGTTAGCAAAATGATACAACTGAAAGACATAGCAATTAAAATCAGATCAAACAGAATTTGCAGATACTGTTTTTAAACAACTTGTTACCTTTTTTTTTTTTTTTAATGACAGAGTACACAAGAGGTTCACTTTACTGAACAAACTGAACTGGTGCTTGGTAGCAAAAAAACTTAATGGCCTGAAGAAGTGTAAAATTTTGCATATACTGTTTCTAAAAAAAAAAAAAAAATCATTCCTTTAAGTGGTAAAAAAATAATTAAAAAATCTGAATTTTACTTTTCAGTTCAAAAACCAGAAAAGCATGATTTTCAGGGAAAGATGCTTAAAACATTTTTCAGTTGTCATCATTAAGTATTACCCAGTCTTTTGTTCTAACATGTCATTACTGCACCCCTTTGTGGAAGAACAGTAAAAACCATCTCACATTTGCTTTAATTCCAGTATTTTAAACTTTAAATATCTCTATATACAAAATCTCCATTTAAGCTCTTCCTGCTGTTTGTCCATTATACCAGGTTTCAAACAAAGTCTAAGCATAGTATACATGTTTACTTCTATCCTGAAGATTGTAAGGCAATATTTTAGTGGTAAAAAAATAAAAAAAAAAGTCTGAAAATTTCTTGCTCACGTTGTCTAAGCAAGACCCTTTCTTGCCAAGGAAAATTCTACCCTATTATCAGTAGACTATACTATTAGTCTGGAGCCAGAAATTTTAAATGCTAAAGAAATACACGATTCTTCTTTAGGCAAGCAAAGCAGAAAACAACATTCCTTTCAACATCCTTTACCTAGCCTTCAGAAGCCAAATGGATGTACAGACAGGACAAGTGTAACAGTTCTGTAGCCTCCCAGCATCTGCATCAGCTGAATAATTCAAAGTAATGATAAACAACCACCAAGCTTAACTGATAATTCCAGGTTCACACTAATCCTTTTGCTAAGA
>VYXB01003000.1:0-13673 GCA_013397135.1 Pachyramphus minor | reverse complement strand
CTATTTGTACTGGACAGGGTATCATAGGCATATTTCCTTATCAAAGTTTTCCATTAATCTAAAAACAATGTTACTTGGAGTTTAGTTAATAAAGCTCTCATGATATCCTTTATATCATTAGGGTAGAAAATAATGAGGATAAAATTTCCATGGTATATGCTGAGTTTAACCCATAAGCAGATGTAGCTTTTTTGGCATCATTGAGAAGCTTTATAGATAAAGGTTCCCATGTAGGTGGGTGATAACTAGAATAAAAAACAGGAAAGGTTTGTAATACATTTAAATCAGTAACATTATTAATGGTATGTTTAACATCATTATATGTAGTTACATGAGGTTGTCCTGTGGAAGAAATAAATGGGTTAGAAGGGGAAAAAGTCACGGTAGCATTATTTGAAATATTTGAAAATGGATTATTAGGAGAAAATTGGTTAAATTCTGTTAAGTTCAGGGTGTGTTCTCTTTTGAGGTTGCTGTGTTGATGTGGTGGTTGCTGGGTTGCTGGAGAGCTGGAGAAGTCGATACATTGTTCCTGTATTCCCATGGTTATGCAAGAGGAGGGAGGTGGATTTAGTGTTTGTATCCAAGTCCCGCGTGGTTGGCACAGGCTGCGAGCTGGATTTAAAGCTAGCGAAGGAAATGCTGCGGCGGCAGGAGAAGAGGTCACGTGGGTTCCATCGGTGTTTGCAGAAAAACTGGAAGTGGTGGACGCAGTGCTCCTGTGGGAGGNCTGGAAGTGGTGGACGCAGTGCTCCTGTGGGAGGGGCGGCAGACAGAAGCCGGGTCCTGCCACGTGGTAATGGCGGCAGGTTGTGCCTCCACCAGGAATGGTGGAGCAGACGGGGAGGGGGCGGAGACACCAAAAGCAGTTCCGTGCCTCCCCAGGCAGCCCCGCTCCTGGTGATGTGGCAAACTGCCAAGGGGCTGAGAATCCGAAAAAGCCTGCGCGGGCTACGCGGGGGAGGGCGGCGCCGAGGGTTTAAGGGAGCCAGCTGTCGCTACAAACACAGCCGACTCGGACCTGGGTCTGCCGGGCTGTGTCGGCAGCCATGGCGCCCGCGGAGGGTCACACGGGGGTGTGGAGAGGGGCTCCGCCATGCGGCTGCATGGGGGATGGGTCTCGGGGAGGGAAACCGCGAAAAATCCCCCGTCCTGGGTTTTGTGGGACGTGACCCTGCCTCACCCCCTGACCCTGTCTCCTCCCCTGCACTCTCCGGCTGCAGAAAGAAAGAGACGACCAGCTTCCCCGCCGACCTCCACCTCCTGGGGAAAGGGTGCTTTCCCCGCACTTGGTGGAAGCGGGGCTGGGGGCAGAGCGGGGGAAACCGGGGACTCCTCGAACATGCTGGGATCCCGGGTCGCGCAGTGAGGTTCTCTGGGTGTATCTGCCGAAGCCCTGCTGGAGTCCCGCGGAACCTTTGTATCGGCTCTGCTGTTACGGTGTAAAGACAGTGCCAGCGAAAGCTTGCAGTCAGGCTTAACTCTTTGTGTGTTATTGCCGGCATGGTCTGTGTTCCACGTGGGAACAGAATTCGATTTCTGGTTACAGTTTTTTTTGGTAATTAGAGTTTCATTGCTTTTTTCTTGTAATTCAAGGATTGCCACTATATGTGTCCATGCTAGGGTCGCATGCACGGCAGCCTTATCGCTTGAATTCACGACATTCCAAATTTTACTACCTAATAAGTCCCAATCAAAGGTTGTTAAGCAAAAAGGGAGTTCATATTTGTTTTTTGCCATAAATTTGGAAAGGCATTTCAAAGAAGTTTTATCAGTTGGTTTGCCCTTTAAAGTTAGTAGGTTCTTTAAACTTTTATAATTCTCTTTTTCTGTCTTAGAGAGGTATGCTCCCATCTTGTATTTTTAGGGTTTTTTTAGGGAATTCTGAAGTTTTCGCCTACCTCTGTCCTGCAAGATTGGCTGTTGAGGGCTCCACAGCTGCTGCTACGAAGGGTTGAACGAAAAGCTGAGACTGCGAACACTCAATGAGCTGAAACTTCAGGCCCGCCTCTGGAACATAAGATAGCCGAACCGTCTCTTACATTTGGAAACTGCTTTATTCTTCTTAGAAGAATTCAGTTCGGTTCCGGCCCCACATTTGAGGCGCCATTTGCAGGGGCTGAGGGTAAAATCCAGGATTTGGAAGTAATCCATCTGGCTGGAGGGAGAGGGCCTCCCTTTGTCCCCCCGGCTGTTGGAGATGGAGTGATCTATGAAACCATGGACAAAGGATATGGCCGTTGGAGAGAAAACCAGAAGGCAACCATGAATTTTGACACTTGGAAAGTTCAAAGGGACAGCACTGAAGTAAAACCCTGATGCACCTAGAAGACTGTTCTGTAGTGGTTTGCACTTAGTTCCAAACCTATTGTTAGGTTGACCATCCCCCATTTTCCTTTTCTCCTCATAAACCAATAAACCCTGTCAGGCTTGGTTACAACTACCCCATCGGTCAGTATACCCCGAGGTACTGTCCAATCATATTATCCCTAGTTCTCTCCTCCCCGGTTACCACCCATTGATGTGTATGCATCACCTCTTAGCCAATAGATTGTAGCAGATTTGCATGCTCCGCCTAGTTAACACCCCTTCTGAAGACCCGCCTACTCCACAGAGTACCAAAACCCTCCACTTTGTTAATAAAGTTGGATCAGCCCTTGGCTGCTTAGGTGTTCGCATTGTGTCTGTGTCTTTTTTCTCGAGAGTCGCGGCATTAGTGAATTTAACCTATCAGCCTTTGCCTTCGTTATCACTAACAACCCACAAGGCAGGCAAGAACCCCTGATGCTGGTCTGTTCCTCTCCAGACCCCAAGACTGCGTCACCTGGCCACGTGGCATCCAGAGCCCCCAGCCGGGAGCACACAGAGACCACCCAGTGAGACACGCAGGAGGCCGAGTAGGGAGAGCAAGAGAGATTTTATTATTCTTGGGTTCAGATACTTAAGGGTTTGGGGAAATTAGCATACATCCAATCCAGGAGCCAAGGGGGTCTTAGCCACTGCCCACAGGGGCCAGATTTCACAGCCAATGGGGAGAGGTAACAAGGGTCTAATATACATAGCAGGGGTCCAAAGGGATTTTGGGAAACAGAGTCTCAAGGGACAGGGGAATTTGTTTATACAGTGTTACAGTCAGTTTGTACAACAGGTTTGCTAATCCCTTTATCAGCTTCAGAAGCCCAGCCTTGAAAGGACTTCTTCCACTTTACATATTGTTGGTCAATTGCTACAGGGCAGTGTGAAGGTGTCTCAGGTGAGGCTGGTCAGTGCAGCTTTAGCCTTTTAGTGCATTTAGGGTCCTGACAGCAAGTTTCATATATGACAAAAATGGACGAGGATGGAAACAACAGCTTTCTTTGCTAGGTTTCTTCATAAATGAGGATCCTAAATCAGTACAAGACTGCTCTCCAAATAGAGGAAATTCAGCTCTGCTGGTTGCAACAAACCAACCCGAAGTCTCAAAAGAAATTTGCCTAGTGTGACCTTTTCAACAATCCTGCTGGACAGTTAAGCAACATTATATGGCATTCCTGGAGTTAAAACACATCATATAGTTTCTTTGCATCTGTTTTTTCTGTAACTTCTAATCATTGACTTTTGGTACTGGTCTTTGGGATAATATTTATCTCCTATCTTTTGTAGAGTTTGTCAGCTAATGGCTTCTCCTTGTCTGACTGCTATGTCTTACACTTTGAAAACTTTCTCTGTTGACCAGTGTAAGTTGCTGTCTAGAAAGGCAGAACTCCCATTCCAGGCTCCAGTGTCAGAGACATCTATGCACAAACCTTTTTGCTTTGTTACTTATCCATCTCATCTTTACAATAAAATAAACAATATGCAGATTTTCATACAGTAAACCACAGCACAAATTTAAGAAATGCTGCCATCTGTCATAGCACCTCAGGAACCTACCCAACCTCGTGGACTAAAAAGCACTATAAACTATCACCATGTAAACTTATGATAGGATAAAGTGGCCCAACTCAGTCTGAGGATTTCTACAAATTCTACTGTGAGCTTTTTTGCTTTAGCAAACCAACAAAAATCTTGAGTTTCACACTTTTTACAGAACCCACAGGAGTTTACTTTTTAAAATAATGTCATGCAAAGCCTGCCCCTGAGCCAACGGCATTGCTCTGCTAGCAACTCAAGTATAATCAAGATATGTATGTGCATTTAACACAAAGTGACTCATTAAAGGATTACAAAGCAAATCTCAAACTTGTTAGAAATCTGAGTTGTGATATTCAGCACGTGCTTTGGCATACATTACTCAGTAAGCATTGTAAATATATGCGACATCCCTAATTTCCCCAGCCTTTGGTTATCTAAGATTTATATATCTGATGGAAGAATAGTTGTTGAACCCTGTTGTGTTCCAAGCTTTTTCTAAGTAAAAATACTTACCACTAATTATGCAAATATTGTTCAACAATTACACAGACCCAGGTTTTTTCATTATGGTATCATAACATGCTTCATACTGTGGTGCATACAACTTCATAAATCAACCAGCAAAGGATCTCCAAAATGTTCTCTATCAATGTTTCTGCTATTTAGATGAGGAATCAACTGTGCTGCTGGATGTCACATTTCAGTTGCATTCCACCCTGATGTGCTTTTCTATCAGCATGCTCTAAACCTTCAAGACAGAACCAGTTTCTTTAACAATGGAGAGGCCATACAGTATTTCCAGAGCAGCTGCTGGGTATTCCATATTCAACAAACAGTGTGAATACACCACTCTGGTGTTGTTCAGCCTGCCTAAAAAGAGACAAATTACTACTTGTGTTGACTGTGTTGACAATGACTAATTTCATCAGGTTTTCATAATGCTCTGAAGCCAAGACAGACGTGCAATCTGACACTTTCCTTCAGGTGTCTTAATGATCACCACAGATATAAAAAGGTACTGCAGCATCTCCACAGAAATGCCTTAGGCATGAGCACTTGGGCAATAGATACTCTCTAGCTCTCACAAAATTAGTCCATTGCAAAGTGCTAATGTTAACTGTGTTCTAGATGACAAAAATAACAGGCTGTAAGGAATCAGGTAATGACAGGTTGTGATGCTCCTCTTCTCTCATTGAGGAGAGACAAGTGGGTAATAAACTGTCTTAGAACATGGCATGGTGCAAGGGACTCTGGAAAACACTTGTTATCCAGGAAATAAAAAGCACAGTGTAGCTGGCTTGCATTTTGAGACACAAATACTTGAAGAGTCAGGAAGGTCTGGCAAAGGTCAGTCTGAGAAGGTGTCAGACTCAGTTTGGGTTACAGTGTATCCCAAGATACATTCCAAGACAACTTTTCACTTCTTGTAGTCCTGATCCTCAGATGTAATTATGGCTGCACTATAAAGCCTTTATATTTTTGATTCAGATTACAAACATTTCCTGCCACTACTTTACTGCATTGTCACCCACAGACTTCACTATAACATCAAAATGGCTGACAAAAAAAGTGTTTGAGCAAATCCTAATCTTCCTTGCTCCCTGTCTTACACTTCCTTTTCTTTCTGCCTCTGCTAACAGCTTGAGATCTGTCAGGAAGCAGTTTTGAAATACATGGAACGTATATGGAGTTAATTCCATAGACATTTTCAACTAATTTTCAGCTGGTACCAAACCAAATACCTTGGCTATTTTTCATGTGGGCTGTAACACTAGAACAACTTTAACCGATCATTATCTTGTCCCCATAAATTCATTTATCATGATCATCTTGCCTCAAAACAAAAGTATCATTGACCCAGCTAGCTCAATTTTACCGAGCCGCTCTTTTCCTCTTTTTAGGTATTGATGACTCAGTATTGATAAGGACAATCATTCACTCTCTTAGAATTTTCCCAGTTTTCCAATATTTCCAAAACTGTAATATTCCTGAGTCCAAGAGGTCACTCGCTAGCTTATTTTCAGTTTCATTTACATTACCTGCATTAGCCCCGATTACTTGAAAATGTGTAAAATTAGGAAGATTTCTGTCAGTCACATACTATTAAGCATTCTTCTTTCCTTCTTTGCTATTTCTGACTTTACCTTTTTCCCTGTGACAATAAATATATGGTTTTTTTCTTTGTAGTAATTTATTTCTAATATCTCCATAACAAAAAATAATACAATTTTTAAGCTATTGGTGTCTTAATGACATCATTAATTTCCTTAGACAAGTGTCTTGTTTTAGATCATAACAATATTAATTGTTAGCATCAATTTTATTCTTTTCCGATTCTTGGTATATAAACTAGCTTCTTTCACAGATCTTGTCGGATGTGTTCTTGTTTTTAGTTTATTGGGGGGGATGTTAGTAGAATATTCAGTAGATTATTCACCCCCCAAATCCATTTTCGTTAACAAGACTTCTAAAGCTCCATCTGGATGTATCTGTTTGAATTGATGCTGTAACTGCTGTTTTCCTATCTTGCCAAAGAGCATTATGGTGATGGTGCAGAGCTCTGTTTTCAGGGAACAACACAAACTGAAAGTGTTTCCTTTTTTATTTTTTTAATAAAACACTTACAAAATTATATGTTTCCATTGCCATGCTTTTTAGATATAGATCTATATAATGTCTTAATCTTATTCTACTTATGCTCTGTTTTTATTTCTTATTCCAAGAAGTGTACCATCAGAGTAGTCTGTTGTTAAATGTGGCATGCACCACAACACTACTTATCTCACGCTACTTCAAAGCAAGTGACAATAAATAAATGCAAGAAGTGAACTACTTTTCCCAGTCCCAGGTCCTCATAATGCCATAACTGTTAAAGAGGCTCACAAAACACAGCTCTCATCTCACAGGGTGTCCCTGTAATGAGACAACCCAGAATCTCATACGAATTTACCATCTTTGCTGAACTGTGCCTATTTTTCATCAGATGGTTCTCCATGGTTATAATAGAGGAAAAGAAGACAGTTGGAAGAGGAAGTGTTCATTCAAAAGTTGTTTGGTCCAAAGCTTCTCTTTCTTTGGCTCTTAGCTATTTTAGACAAATAAAATGTAACAGGTTGAAGTAAAACGAAGGCTGCAGTCCTAATTTCTCCCCACTCGACCTTTTGTGCATGCAGTACAATACTGCATGATACCACACTTGTCATCTTTACTGCATCTGAGTTTCTCTCAATAGACTTCTCAAGGCTCCAGATGAATGTTACTTCAGAGATGATCAGCTACTGAAAATTTTTTTCTCAATACTCATACATGAGCTCATACCTTACACATTGCATTCTGTTGTCATGGTTTAGGAATGGTATTGCCAATTTAGTAAGAGAAAACACAAGCTGCTTCCCTCCCCCTCTGCTGGGAGATACAAAAGGCAGAGATTACTTCTTGAGATAAGAACAATTTACTGAAAGCAGCAAAAGATAAAGAAACTATGAGCAGTAATAGCAACAACACTAATAACAAAGACTTACAAAGAGAGGGTGATTTACATGGAAAAATGCTCACCAAACCCAGGATAATGAAAAAAAATTATACACGCTCAGGCCACCCCACTTTTTTCCTTGACTGCAAGCCACGCTCACCTTCTTCTCAGAGTCCCTTACTGCTGCCCCCAGCGATGACGTGGTGAGGTTGGATGGCTCCAGGCTCCGCCCCTCACAGCTACAACAACAAAAAAAAATTGTCATGGCCAAAAATAATAATAATAATAATAATAAATTTTCTTTTGAAAAGCGAATTGTTATTTTGTGTATATGTTTCAAAATTACATTTACTATTCTACTTCACTGCTGTATCTAGTTCCTTCACACTATTAATTTGGTAGTAGTCTGTACCATAATGAAATGAGCTTTAACATTAAACATTCCCCCAGACATCCTTGCCTCTGCAGGTAACATCATTAACATTGGAGATATGCTGTCATAGCAAAGTCACCATTCCAGTTGCTTTCTTAAGCTCTGAAAAAGGATGAAGACACTCCTTTTTCATGCAGCCACTATTCCCATTACTTATAGTGACACTATGGTTTAAACAGGGGTGGAAGTGGAAGTCCATTTGATACCAAGTATCAAATGCAGCTCTCCGTCTCTTTTTCTTGCTGCTCCACTGTCTCCACATCTGCCACTTCACTGCCACCTTTGATGGCCAGAATCACTTTCTCTACCTGTTTCTCTCAAGACCTCTATGCAGTGGGACGGCTGTAGTGTCAGGTAGACATCTTTCTATCCCACTGAGACACTGGACCCACAAACCCACCAGAGTGCCCTTCCAAAAGGCATAGATACAGATGACGTGAATAGAGTCTGCTCTATTATAGAACTTTGCTGGGAAGGAAGAATGCAGGAGACAAGAAAAATGCCATGGGCCTCCAAGTTCATTTTCTTGACTTTTGCAGTGGAGATGTTACAACCTCCTCTGGGAAGGTCTGAGATAACCAAGAACTACAGCTCATCACTAGTGCTACATCATTAACGTGTAATTTGATACACTGCTCATCCATCACTTCTTTGAATCTGCTTTACTTCAGGTCAGAGTTTACATGCCGACTCCAAACTGAATCACAGGACCTTCACCTGTCCTCTGCAAAGCATGGCTTCTGTGTAGGGGAGCAGATTTATGGAAACCATCTTTATCTCCTAGTAGTCCAAAGGCAGAGTGTACTTTCTCCTCCCCTTGTCCAAAAGGTGAACCGTAAATCTCCTGCTTGGGCCTTCTGGATGATGTCATCCCTTCAGTGACCTGGAGAATCAGGGCCCTACAGCCCAGCTCTGGCTTCCTTTGGAAGGCAGTTTCTGTCTGGTGGTATGAGAAAAGCAGCAGCCCAGTAGTCTTAGCACTACAAGGGTAACTGCAAGGTAAGATTTGAAACCGACGGGATGACGGGCCTAGGCCCCCCCACTTTGGACCCGCTGCCTCAGCGCCATCAGTCAGGCGGTGAGGGGTGGTGGCGCGGTGCCGGCCACCGCCCCCCCGCGTGAGGAAATGGCTCTCACGTGAGGGAGGCGGCAGCGCACGGCTTACCCGGCCCGCTGCCCTGGGAGGAGGTGCCAGCGGGTCTGGGGCTGTCTGCGCCATGCCGACGAGTTTCACCGTGGTGCCAGTGGAGGCGCAGGCCGAGCAGCGGGGGCCGGTGGAGCGGGATAGGCAGCTGCAGGAGGAAGAAGAAGACGACGAGAGGGACCGGGGCACCGGTGAGAGAGTGGGGAGGTGCTGGGATCAGCGCCTCAAGAGAGCGCCTGATCCTTGTGTGGGAAGGAGCGAGTCTGCTGCATGTGGCAGGCCGGCCCGCCGTCGTAGGGGCTTCTGTAGGCTCGGGGAGGGGCGGGGGGGGGCAGATTGCTGCTCTGCAGCGGGCGGTGGTGGGACTATCTTTCCAGGAGAAGTGCGCTTCGGGAGAGGGCGAAAGTCTGGCGCCTGGGGTGGCCAAGAGGTTGTTTCTCTTTGTTTCTATTAGCCAGCGCCGCTGGCCGAAAGGAAGTAGACACGGGCGGCTCCGGCCGAGGAGCGGCGCAACCCGCGGGCGGTCAGGCGCGGCGTCTGCCCGCGGCGATGTGGGGTAGTCAGGCTGCTTCCCGCCTACGACGGGGAGCGGGCGGGAGTAGCGCCGCCCACGGCCTTTCAATAGTCAGGGGTAAAAAGTCACAGAATCAATCGTTTAGGTTGGAAAAGACCTTTAAGATATCAAGTCCAACCGTTAAGCTCTGTTAAAAGCCAAGTTCTGTTGGAGCTCACTAGAGAGAGGGATAGGAGGAAAGATTCAAACTGTGGAGAAGAGAGTACAGTTTTACCTGCCTTGCACCTGGTATTTGTCCTGCCACAGGCTTTTGCATCAGAGACCGTGTCTCAGGTTTAATAGGTGTTTCCTGCATGATTCCGTGGTGTTCAGAGATTGCCTCTTGCTAGGCCTCGCCCCTGAAGTCTCCAGGCGGAGCAGAATCAAGCCGGAGGCGGAGCTTAGGCATAGTGAGTGAGGAGCGTCTCAGGACAGCCCCTTTTGCAGGGGGATGCATTCGTGGGGAAATAAGTGCTTTTCTCAGTTGCATGATGAGACACTGCTGGGGAAGCAATAATTTTGGCTCATAACACTTCCTCTTGCTAAAGTGTGTTGTGACAGCAGTACCAAGTGTGGCGTGTGAATCGCTGGTAGTGCTGTGAGAGGCAGTTTAAATTTGGCACCTTTTTTTGGGCACTGTGTAACAATCAATACTTCTGTAAAGATTTTTTCTTTTTAAATTATGTTAGATGATCACAGGTGATGGGAATAGATTTTCTTTGTAAAGAGCAATTCCTCTTAATGGCATCTTTTCCTTTTTGTGGTATAGATGACAGATAAATAAGGCTAATACCATGTGGTGTGGCATTTGAATATAAGGAGATGAAAAGAGATATTTGACAAACTTAATGTATTTACATTGTTTTAGGAAGGTAATCTAGTAAAACAAAGTTGGGTTATTTCCTTCCAGAGCTTTCTCCCCTCAAACTCCTACCTACCCATAAAAGATACATACTACATGTAGTTGCCTTTCCCTTAGTCTAATCCAAACTACGAGCAAGTGTTCTAATAATTGCCCCTTCTTTTTCCAAACTAAATGAAGTAGAAAAACAGTATAAACTGTGGCAACAGTTTGTTTCCTGTACTACATGGATGTCAACAGTACGGCATTAATCTGTTTGGAAAAATCTTCCTTTGGTAGAAGAGCTAGTCAGAAAGGCATGGAGTATACTGTGTCCTCAGATGGCATCTCAAAATACTGAACATACATACACGCATAGTTACACAGGATTTGTTGGACTCTGTGTATATATGAAGCATCTGAAAGGCATGGAACACCTTGAAATCTCAGGAAGGCAAGAGGAAGAGTGGAACTGCCACTCTTATAATGGCTTATCACAACCCTGAAGGATAGAAATAATAAAAAAAAGAATAATTCATGCAATTAAGTAGAATTTGTGGGGGCTAATAGTTACATTTGCAAAGTATGTTTAAATGCTGTCATGGATCATCACTTGAGTGGATGAATTTATGTATGACTCTTCCTGTGTGCCATTAACATAGGGATTAAAGAGTAAAATGCTGAAAAAAGAAGGCATTGGTTTGTATGCAATTTATAGTTGGAGAGCTCTGACTTCATTAAAAGATTACATGCTGTACTCAGAGAGTTTTGGGAAGTGAAAAACATACTTGGGTATTTTATGGAATTGTTAAATTAGTGATGTGAAATGAAATAATTCTTAAGTCATTCTTCTGAAAACTAGAAAGAATTCTAAAATATTAGTACAGCTAAAAACTATTAAGCCCATCTAAAGCCTGCTGCTCAGAGAAAGACTGCCCTTCTCCCTGCTCCGGGCTTGAGAAAAAAAATAGGGAGTAAAATATTTCTCTGACTGCCCTTCTCTACATCACTGTGTTTGCTTCCTTTTTCCTGCACTTAACCTGCTCATCAGACATTTCACTGGCCTGGTTCAACATGCTAAACTGTGAGTAAAATGCAAAAAACCAAATCATGCTTCCCCTCTTTTGGAGTTGAAATGAGTGAGTGCTGCAAAAGTGTGAGAATGGCTAGGGTTGTGTCAAGGTAAGAGGTGGGTAAAGCTGAGAGCAGAGGTGAAAGTAAAAAAGAGGAGAATGGGAGCTTCCCCTTTGGCTGTCTTTAACCTATATAGCTCAGCATATCATTTTGTTCCAATTGTTTAGAAATCTAGAATTTTATCTGTTTTGATTAAATTATCTGTCTTAAAAACCAAGTAGTTTTTCCTTGACTGCCTTTTTTTAAAAAAAATGAACCCACCAAGCACACGCAACCCTCCCCCAAACGCAATAAACCTGCCCTATCAAACTTGATGTTTCTTTAAAGGAAGCAGGCTGTATTCTATTCAGCCATTAGATCATTAGTAAAGTAGTTTTGATTTTTATTAGCAAGGCACTTATCTCTTAGTGCATGATTCTGTGCATTTATCCCCTTTCACGCATTCTTACCTGGTACTCACCTGTGTGGTAAAGGAGTAAGTAACCTGGGATGTTCTTTCTGTATGATCTTCACTCCTTCATAATGATCTGAAATTCTATAGCTTCACATTTCCTAGTTATGTGAACACACTTTCATGTGTGATGGAGGAGAAGGCTTTTGTGAGTGGCTGTGTGGCTGGATTATAGCGCTGGCCAAAGTAGTACTTGGGAAGAGTAGGGAGGCAGAGTGGAAATTAACGCTTCAATTGACCAACATATAGTTGAGGGTGCAGCCTGCTGACTCAAATATTCACAAACTAGCAGAGAACGTTTGTGCCTGTGTCTTTTAGTGTGTTAATAATACAATACAAAGAAAGGGTAGTCAGGAAATAGTAACTGGTTGAAGAAGAGAAGGAAATACGATTCTATTGTAGGCAGCAATGTATGAAGTTTTATGAGAAATTCTGGTTTTAGTTTGTGTTGGGTATTTTGTCTTCACACATATCTGTAGTGACTATTAGATAGATGTGTCAAAACTTCATAAGGTTAGATGACTCCTATTTCATTAGCAGCTCTGTGTATCAGGTGTTTCAAGGCATAGCTAGTATTTTTAGCATCCCATAGTATTATTTACCTTACCACAGCATTTTTTTATTTAGAAACTGATACAAGAACTAACTCCTAGAAAATCTTCAAATTGAAGACCCTCAAATACAAGGAATAGCAGTGACTGTGCTGGTTTAAAGGTAAACTGGTAGGAGAAATAAACCCAACTCAAAAGAGATTAAAAGTCAGAATGACAATTTTAATAACAATAATATAATAAATACAATTTTATAGGTGAGCAGTTGATTTTAACCCAGAAAGTCCGGCACCCTGGGGCACGAAGAGAATGGTGTTTGTCAGCCCCTGCGCTAAACCCCACGTGGGCCCCTCTGAGTCCAAAAAGCAAAAAGAGAGGAGAAAAACCTGCTGATGACAGCGATGGTTGCAGTCCAGGTGGAACTGGTTGTCACAGTCCGACTGAGAGGGGTGGCCGCAGTCCAGCTGAGAGGGGTGGTCCCAGTTCGGTCAAGGCTCTGGTCCTCCTCTGGATCCCACGAGTGGAACTAGAAGTACCCAGTCCCCCAAGGTTATATATCTTCAGGTTCAGGTGATGCCAAAAAAGGTGCAATAAAACTGTTTAGAGAGAGAATTTAGCATTAAAACAGCAAGGTATTTATTGCAATGGTGGAGAGCTCCCTGCTTCTCACTGGACAAAGAAGCTCTAAAGCTGCCAGTGAAAAGTCAGGTAATTTATACCATTTTCAGGAGGGGTTACAACATCTTTAGATGCATATTCGTATGATTGCAACATCTAGTTATAATATTCATAATAGGCGGAGTCTGGGTGGGGTTGTCCTTTTGGGGTGATGTTTGGTGGGAGATCCGGTTTCTTCAGCCAAAAGAGGTCGTTTTCTTACCCTTCTTCTCTTCTTCCTCGTCTGAACTTCTCAACTCCCTCCATTTTGCTGACTTCATGATGGTGAATTTTGCAAGATTTCTGGACTCAGGCCCCTATTTCACCCCTTATCTCTTCGTGTTCCTATCCTATCTCTATTTATGTAGGTGTGTAAGCATTCCTTTTGGTGCATGGTACCATCCTTCACTTGGCTAATCCCTAAACCCTGGTTTCTGTCTCTAGCTAAGCATTACATTTCTCAGAGCAAGGTCCCAGGATCAGCATTCTGAGTTAACTCTTTAGGCCCTTGGTCCTTTTCGCAGGCAGCAATGCCCAGCCCCT
>VYXB01002999.1:667074-748763 GCA_013397135.1 Pachyramphus minor | reverse complement strand
CACAAAAAGGTGGAAGAAGGAAAGAATCTGATGCTCACCACTACCAGGACACTGAATAAGTGATTAGGCCAGTCTGACACACAATTTTTAACACTGGAAAGCAGTGCCTTTCCAATGGCAGGACATTACAGGAGCTCACAGCTGGCTACAAATGCCTTCCTAGTTGTTTTAACCCTACACCTCTCTGAGTTGCAATAATCATTGGTGTGATTCCTCTGACAGAATCTGGCACAAAAAAGGCTTGTTCATTCCTATCATGTCTCCAGCCATTCCTCTCATTGCTGTGCTCACCTTGCAGCGACGCAGTAGAGCTCGAGCTATGCACAGTAACTGTCTCTCTCCAACAGAAAAGTTTTCCCCATTTTCCATCACTTCTGAATCAAGCTTCATAGGCAGCTGTGCAACCTGTGGGGGAAGGAAGAGGTAAAAAAATCTTAGAGCATTGCACAAAATCTTATAAACATATATATAGATCTCCTGATAATCTTTGTTATCAAGAGAAGAGAGTGAACCTAGTCCATGCAGGAATTCCTGCAGCCTGTGTTCCATAGCCATATATGCCACTTGACTTACAAGAAAGGCAGGTTTAAGTTCAGTATAAATGTGCACATGTGACATGCACACTTAAAAATGTAAGTGCAGAATGCACACCTAAGGCACATACAGAAAAATATCACTTGAAGTGTAAAATTATCACTGGAAATGTTTTAACACCTTAAGAATCCCTGTGATGAAGCAGCACTCTGCTATACTATTGACTAAAGAGAGTACACACACAGAATATGGCATGTTCTGAAAAAAAACCCAACACATCAGTCTGATAAACTAGTGGGGAAAAAGAAAAATCAGTCAAATAAAGAATTGAAAATGAGGGTGAAAATTAAAAAAAAAAAAAGCTTTATCTAAAGTAGCTACTAACAGAGTACGTTGTTTTAGAGGCCAAATACAAACATGTATCTCACAGGTCACATCATACTTACACACTCCTTCATATGAGTCCTTTCCAAAGCAGCCCAGATTTGTTCCTCACTGTACTGATTGAAAGGATCCAAGTTTGATCTGGAAGGAGAAGCAGAAAACAACCAGAATTTTAACTCAGTAATGAATGGCAAACCAGCAGTGTGCTAATTCATCCAGACAGATGATTCACATATAGCCTTCCAATGACAGAGTTTCCTTGCCAAAGAAATCAGATGTTCCCAGCACACTGGCGTTAGAGGAGACAAAGAATGAGAGTAGAGGTGGAAGACAAAGACAGAAAAACTTCAACCAAATATAAAGGGAAAGCAAGACTTGCAGAGAGGATGATCACACACAGTGCTGAACTGGGCCAGTTAGAATCATTTAGCTCTGATTTTTTTTTTGTTTCAAAACCAGAGCAGAAGCTAGGATGCCTGGGAGCTACCACCTCAACAGGCACCTATTTGAGTTCAGGTATAAACTGATAGATTGCTCAGTCCTTCTTGCCTTCTTACAGTTTGACTAACCTCACAGTGCCACTGAACAGCACGGGTTCCTGAGGGATTATGGAGAGTTTGCTGCGAAGATCTGCCAAACCAATGTCATTTATTTTCACTCCATCAATTTTAATGCAGCCTCCAGACAGTTCAACGAGACGGAAGAGTGCCATTCCAAGGGAAGACTTCCCTAAAAAGGAGACAGGAAAAACAGCACTGCTGTTAATAGAGTCATAGCAGTTTTCAGATGAAAAATATTTTCAAAAGCCATCCATGTGTAAGAGAAGTATTTTAAACTACCATGAAGTCCTGACAAGCAATCCCAGGGTTTAAACTTGTAAGCAATTATAGGGGCAGCTCCTAATCTCTCCTCACAGAAGCCACCCCACCCTCACTGCCAAAACCTTGCCATGTAAACCCAATATAGCATTATTAAGTACTTATTTTGAATCTACATTTTGGAGTTGATTTAAGTCATCTCATAAACAGAGGTTTTGATTCTTCCCAGCACAGACTTCTAAGACAGTTTAGAGCCAAACTTGGCTGCAGCATCAGTACAAAAAACTTTCCAGAGACTCAAATAAGCTGCAATGAACACGTTGTAGGTAACATTCTGTGCTGCTAAGTAGCCTAGGGAGTTAAACAAAATGAACATACTGGCTCAAGCATAGTAGGATATCACTCTGCTTTAATTGGAAACTTATTTTCACTATTGTTAACAGGCATCTGTCTTATGTATGCAAACGAACAGAATCCACCACTGAGACTGCTGGACCAGTCCTGTGCAACTAACAGTTTATTCAAACACAGGAGAACCAATATGACTGACACCAATCTGTTCTTTAAAGTAGTAATGTAACTCTGCTGAGTGTTTTTCCTTACCTGAGCCTGTCCTTCCCACAATACCAATCTTTTCCTTTGGTTTGATGGTAAAGGACACTTTTTTAAGTACTAGAGGGAGGTTCTCTCGGTACCGCATCTCTGCATTTTCAAAAACAACTTCACCTTCCTGTGGCCAGTCCAGAGGAGGAGTTTTATTCTTAATTCGAGCAGGAGCTTCCAGGGAAAGTGTCTTTAAAAAAAAGAAAGTAAAGAAGTTCAGTTTCCAGTGAACAAACCACCAGAAAGGAAAATATTCAGCTGCAGCTTTCAGCAGTTCCTCCCTGCAGACTCAGCCCAGATCAGCTCATGGCAGTTTCATGATGACCTGTGTGGCTGAATGTGGGCCCAGTGGATCAGGAGTTTGCTGTGTTACACTGACCACACTGTTATTCCCCTCCTGTCGCCTCAATAATGACATCAGTCCTTCTATACAACAGTGTCTTTCATCGATGGAATTCAAAAGGTATTTTAGGGCTATTATTTATCAGCACAATCCTATTGAGTTTTGTGTCACTCCAAAGACTGGATGCAAAATCTGCTGCATTTCTATGCCTCATTTGCTGTGCTGTGCCAGGGTCACCTCCATTGATCCTGACACAGAAGAGAATGCCCAAGTGACACATTGTACGAATGTCACCCTTTTCCTTCTCCTCCTCATGGTCCCCTGTTCTGTTAAATCACTGAGTCAGTCACCCCCTTCCAGCTTGCTCACTTTTGCTATTTTACTCTGCCCCCTAATAGGTCCCTCATTGAGCAGTTCACCGATTAAACAGAAAAGCAGAACCTCTGAAAGCCAAACACAAGCCTTATGGCATGTTTAGAGAGAAGCCAAGGTCACTTTCCCATATTTGGCACAAGCAGCCTCAAAGAATGGCAGAAATCAAGCCATGGGATTCACCTTGAACAACTTACAAAGTAAAATCTCCAAATGAACCAGGCCCTGACCACTCCTTCAGAGTCTCTACAAAAGAGAGATCTCTACAAATGCTACAAAATAGCATTTCTAGAGTGTGATTTTTCTCATTCTAATATAAATATGTAGAACAGGTAATAAATTGCCCTCTGGACATACCCATTTCCTACACTGACCATTGAGAGA
This sequence comes from Pachyramphus minor, assembly GCA_013397135.1. Taxonomy (NCBI): domain Eukaryota; kingdom Metazoa; phylum Chordata; class Aves; order Passeriformes; family Tyrannidae; genus Pachyramphus; species Pachyramphus minor. Next base: position 745,325 of record VYXB01002999.1, on the reverse strand, counting down.
TCCCACAAGGACTGTTCATGGACATCTGCAGCATCTAGTTAGAGACAGATTAATTATACCGCAGGGGTTTGAGAAAAACAGCCATCTGCTACAATAGTGCTCCAATTTTGAGCTTGGTCCATTAACAGCATCTCAAGCCCTCACTGAAAAAAGCCAACCCTGGGCCTTGGTAAGACCCAGGACCTGCAGTGTTCCACTCCTCACCCACCCCTTCTTTTCAGCTTCAAACTAGTTTTACAGTTTCATAATAAAATGGCTGTCTAGAGATCCAAATAATAAAAGTCACAGATAGTGTTGTCCTAACACTGATATGAAATGATAGACATAAAAACCCCAAACAGCCTACAACTGTAGGTTTTGCAGCCTAAGGCCTGACAATGATGAACCCAGCCCAGCGAGAGACAACAGGCAGTATTTGGCACAGTTGTCAACTTATGCGCTCACCAAGTCTTCCATACACAGGAATTTCCTACTTAGATGCCACAAGAGGATTTAAGAGGGTGGGCAGGTTGGGGGTTTTTTTGTCTTCAGATTAAATCCACAGGCTACAAAAAAACCCTACAAATATTAAGTACTACACAGCCCAGATTTACCAAACAGATGGAGATCTCTCCCTCTGAAGTTCACAGGAAACATTCAGTGAAAAAGCCTTTCACCTCACAGACCAGACCCACTAGAAGGCTTATTCCTGGCTACACTTTCCCCACTGACCTATGCCCGGTTCTGCAGACACAAATCCTAGTTACAAAGAAAGAGTTACAGATAATCAGAACAGCTTGCTAAGCATTTAGCCTGGCATACTTCTCATGTTTAGCTGAGCACATTTGTTGTGTTTCCAACAAGAGCAATTCCTTGACTTTCCAAGCATACAGAAATATGCTATGTAAGACAGCTGTGGAAAAAGTAGAAGGCTTATTAGGATGAAGCAGAATTACATGTATATAAAGTAGCAGTTATTTGTGTTTAAATTAACGACTTCCATTAGGTTTGGAATGACGGATGCCAGAAAATCATCCTTTTCCCGTAAGATATTGTACTGAAACCCCAAGTTGCCCCTTTCACATACTCCACCCTTCACTGAGAGCAACAGAAAACTTTCAATATCCTTATGTAACTCCAGTGATGCCTGTAAGCTTAGTTACCTACCAGCTCTTGGGCCATTCATCCCACCAACACTTATATATGTGCTTCATAAAGCAAACTCACTCTGCAGCATTAGAGCGCAAGCATTAGTGCCCTTATGAGATCAGAAGCACACATTCTGTACTAAGGCAGATTATGGCAACATAACAAGCAACAAGAGAGTTACAAAGAGGCAGTTGAATACATTACAGTCCTACCTTGATATAGTGGTCAATCCTCTCCACTGAGGTGAAGCGAGCTTCTGTCTCTGAAGCAAGTCTGACTGTAAACTGGAATAAGCCTGTCAGCTGAAGGAATGAAAGAAAAGAAAAATTTTTAGAGAGCTGTGATTTGTCATTGAATTAAAAGATGAATCTACTGGATAGTGCAACCAGCAGGACCGGGGCAGTGACCATCCCCTTGTACTCGGCACTGGTGACACCACATCTTGAATCCTCAGTTCAGTTTTGGGGCCCTCACTACAAAACAGACACTGAGGTGCTGGAGCATGTCCAGAGAAGGGCAATGGAGCTGGTGACAGGTCTGGAGCACAAAACCTGTGAGGAGCAGCTGAGGGAGCTGGGGATGTTTAGCCTGAAGAAAAGAAGACTCAGGGAGGACCTCCTCACTCCCTACCACCACCTGAAAGGAGGTTATGCCCAGGTGGGGGTTGGTCTCTTTTCCCAAGTAAAAAGGAATAAGACAAGAAGAAATGACCTCAAGTTGTGCCAGGGGATGTTTAGACTGGATATTAGGAAACATTTCTTTACTGAAAGGGTTGTCAAGCACTGAACAGGCCATCCAGAGAAGTGGTGGACTCCACCATCCCTGGAGTTATTTAAAAGACATGTAGATGTGGCACTTGGGGACATGGTTTAGTGGTGGGGTTGGCAGTGCTGGGGTAATGGTTGGACTCAATGATCTTAGAGGTCTTTTCCAACCAAAATGATTTAATGATATTTGATGCAAGTACTCTCGGCACTAGGCACCATATAACTAAGGTATTCAAGGCAAGTTAAATTAACAGTTGATTTTAGAATAACCATAATTTATTAATCACTTGAGAAACCACCAGCTTAGAAACGTTTCCCAAGAGCAACAGCTTTATGTATGAGCCGTCTAAGCTTTTTAATTTCACCTCACTACCACGAGGAGGCAGAAGAGGCCAAACAGCAGGTCCAACACCGGCACTCCAAGCCTGCAGCCTCTCTGACTCAGCGCAGAATGCTGTTTGCTGTGAGAACACACTGCAGGCAACACATTAAGATATTAGTTTGGCACATGCCTGTACCATCAATCGTGTCTCTGGAAATATCCAAGAAAACTGCAATTTTCAGCATATGCCTCAAACAGTTTCTACTTCTTTACTTAAAAAGAAGCAGCTCCCCAGAACAATAGCCTTAAGCTCCTCACAATTTGTAATTTGACTGGTCATGACTCTGAATTGCATTCCCTTGCATTACCCAAAGAGATAATAGTGTATTTTTTCATTCTAGTGCATTAAGGAAAGTTTTAAATTATGTGTTTCTTTTACCCTTTAGCAATATCTACATTAAATGAGATTAAATATTACAGTATGTGGACACTCTCACCTGCACAGCGTATGAGATAGCCAGCCCAGCATAGGCAGGAGGGATCTGGCCATGCATTAAGACAATCATAAGGCCAGTGGTTGTGATAAGAGCAATGCTGATAATATCCAGCCTCACAGCCAGCCAACGCATTGCACAGCTGAACAGGTAAAACGGTGCCTGATTGTCATCCAGGAGCTCCTGGTACCTGAAACACACACAGGAAAGGTTAGCAGAATCCCTGAGCCTGGTGTTCTACAAACAGCAGAGCTACTTAAACCCCTGCTCCAGTATCAGAATTCAGGATAGGAAGGCTCATCATTGACAAAGTCTCAAACTAGGCCATGAAAGCAGGGTTTGCAAACTTCCCTGAGTAATGTCAGATATGGACTGAGCTTGAACTTTCAAAAGTCACATCACCAAGTCTCTCTGTGTACAACAATAAGTTATACCAGGGTGAATCAAAATCAGAGCCATTACATGCACTTTCACCACAACTTCACCTATGCAAGACCTTCCAGAAAATGCTCATTGGCTACAAATTACTCCACAGCTAACAGCAGCAGTGCTTCAGCATATGTGTTATTTTTCACACAAGTATAAAAATAGTCTTGATAGAACTGGTTACACTAAAATACATCAATAACCCATTTATTTACAATCCTGACACTGCAGAGCTGAGAAAGTGTATTTAAGGAGAGACTCTTTAAGAGACTGACGAAGCCAGTAACTAGATTTTCTGATCATCCAACTAAATCACTGTTGCACACGTATGCAGTACCTTAGTGCTCAAGCAACCAGCAAAGCCAAGGGACTGCTATTTGCACCTCTACATCTAAGCTGGTGTAGCAGTGCCTTTTCAGAGCTTCTGTGGCAATTCTCCCTGCACTCCCACACTCTTGGTCTCAGGACTTGGCACCTGCAAGATCCTGATACTGTTACAGCAGGATCTCATGGGAAGCAACTACTACTGAGAGAAATGCTTTGCTTTCCCTCACTAACATTTATTTTGAAAACTTCAGTTTATACTGGAGAAAACCAAGCACAGAGCACAAGGTGGCCACAGATCACTGAAATAATTGAAAAATACTCTCCAATTACACATGTGCACAGAGACAAACAGCTCATTAATACTCCCAGTGAGGTTTGGTTAGCATGCCTTAGGTAATCCTAATAACATCATAAGGAGAAACAACCCACAGAACATATGAGCAGGACCTGATGAAACAAATACTAGCAAGGAGAAAGCATGGTCAAAAAGTTGTCCTCTCCATTACCATTGCCACCTGCTGCACTGCAGAGAACTCCAGAGGAGGGTATTCACCTGGGACCCCACCACTGTTCTTCCCATTTGCTACTGGCGAGTTTTCCCTTATCCTTCATTTTTTCCCAGAAAGTAACTTTCACTCTCTTAACTAATGATGCCATCAGTTATAGACCCCATTAATAAATCTTTCTGAATGCCAACCTGTTGAACCCTGCTTTGTGCTCCACCACTCTCAGATGGATATCTAGACTGACCTGTGCAGAAATTCCTGCCCTTTGTGGTAGGCATGGATCGTGGAGAGACCCTGGATGCTAGATGTAATGTGAGACAGGAATGGAGACTGTGTGATGTTGTCCAGACGCTTGAGCTCCCGAATAAAGACTCTGGAAGGAAAGAAGCACTTTAAGTGATGTGTAAAACCACCACATGCCAACCACTACATTGCTGCACATGTACTTGAAGGACAAAGTATCTGTACTTTCAGTCAAAGCAGCTGATGCACTTACCTAGACACAACATGCAGAACTGTGAACAGGACAATGAGGGGCCCCACTGCCACCAGGAACCAGGGGAAAACCCCAGAAATCACCCCCACACAGAAGAACACAAGGATGACATTCTGGATGAACATTTCTGCTTGAAACGGCAAACGAACATCAACTGGAAAAGATGGAGGGAAGAGAGGAAGATCTTGAGTACAGAAAGCTAAAACAACCTAGATAAAGCAATTCAGTCCAGCTGTACATTATCATTGACAAGGACAGTGATTTCATGGCTTATTCAAATTAAGAATGCACATTTTCATGGGGTGCTTTTATCCTGTGAGCTGCTGATAGTCTTTTCAATTATTCCTATCTGCAGAAATAGCACTGATGGAACTCTGACCTAATTACCACCACTGCTGCACATCAGCTTCACCCTGATGTTTTAGGTCACCCCTGCATTAACTGCTAAGAGCCAATGTGCAGCCTGTAGGTACAACAGCAGCTGCACATTTTCTTATTTATAAGAGAATGGACAGACCTGAAACATCAGCTGCCTTCTATAATCACAACCCAGGTACATCCCAATTCCAGCTTTGTCTATTACAAGTACACATTTGCTATAGGGTACAATCACCCCAACAGCAAGAGACTGGAGAGTATTCAGGAATTAACTGGGAGGACTGAATGTGGGATTTACAGCACACACAGTAAGAGTTACCTTCATCCATGTCTTTGGAAAACCTGTTGAGGATCCTCCCAGTAGGTGTAGTGTCAAAGAACTTCATGGGGCTACGCAGAATCCGTCGGAAAAGCTCGTCATGGAGCCTTGAGGATGCTCTGAGAGTTCCCTGACAATGCAGAAAACATCACAGTGTTATAATGGAGTGTTTGCATTCCTGTCACTGCATCTCCTCTGGCCACAAAAACATTCTGCTCAGTTTCTCTGTGCAACCATAAGGGTTTTTCATTGCCTTCTGTGCTTCCAAACAGCAGCAGGAAGCTCTTAATTTGAGCAGAAGTTTAGCAGAAAGCATGGTGCAGCCCCAAGAGATGACACAGAAACATCATAAACCATGATTGACTACTTCTGGTTCAAAAGTCTCTCTTGGGAGACGACCAAAGAACCACAGTGACAGCAATATACAGGAGCAGAAGGAAGGGGGGATAATAAAACCTGCATTGGCACATACCTTGACAAAGACCACACCACGAACAGCTTTCAGGATCAACATAACTGCCATAGACAGTGCATAGATGCCAGCATAGTAATGCATGTGAGGGTTATCTTTCATACTGCTGCTTATGACAGTGTCATTTCCCAAAGTCACAGTGGTGTTCTGCAGAAAAATCAAGGTTTCAGTGGTCACTTGAGTCAAGGATTAAGGATGTACACATAACATGTGGTAGAATTTAACTGTCCTGTGTCCTCTCCCACCATATTTGATATTTCTTCTTTAAAGTACTTAAGCGATGTTTGAACACTTCTAAAATTTTTCCCCGGCAGAGATACTCGACTTGCAGATTTGTAACCCTTGGCCTTTTTCCCACCATATCTTTCAAAATACTACCACATCATCTACTTCATTTGATTCCTAACCTCTCATTTCTCACTTATTTCTTGTGTTCTTCTGAACAATGCCAGATATTTGCATACTACCGCTCCCATTACACAGCAATATTCACCTTGGATAGGTTCAGTCTTCAAACTGTTGTTTTCTATCAGTATGTAGTAAATTCTTTAAGGTCACAAAGTCATGCATGCTCATTCTCTCTTTTTATTTTTAATCTTTGAGAATGTTTAAGGACCTCATTGCTTATTTTAATATTGTTGGTCATCTGCACTTCATTGTTTAATCTCTGAAGTTATTAGCTTGCTCTCTGCATGCCCACTAAAAAGTCTTGCAATTATATTTAAATGCAACAAGACTTGCAATCAAAGCCCTTGGAGTGGGAAAAATACCAAACAATTCCAGGACACCAGAATTCGCAAAGAAATTCCCTAAAGTCATTTGAATTAAAGCCATATTTTAAAAAGATTGTCCTATTAGATGTAAAATCAGGCTCAAACAAAAAAACCCACTAAAATTAGCTTGTTGGCCCCTTTCACATTTTCACGTCCTTTCCTTAGACTAATGAAGACAAGGAACAAGCAGGTAGTATAAAACCACATGAGCTGTTATATCTTTCTTATTACTGGAGCTCTTTAATTCTTGGAGATTAACTCCCTAGTGAGATCACCTCCTGGGGAGCCTGAGAACTTACTTAAATTAGGAAGTACCATTTAGTCTCATAGTACTGCATGGGATTAGTCTAGCTGAGCAAATCCCCTGCCCAGGAGACACAGGAGTAGAAAAGCTATTTAACTTACTCCACTGCCTTGCTTGATCCAGAAACTCAGCCACCAGTTGCTAAAAGCTGTGCTGCCCACATTCAGCACAAACAGTGCCATGATGATGAGGAATGCAATTGGGCCTCCAGCTGCCTGAATGTAAACACCATAAACAGACCAGGGGACAGAGCCTTTGCCTTTCTCTTCCAACTGGACCAACTGGCCTGTGAAACAGAGGAAGAGGGAGTGAGGAAAAGGAAGCTGTTCCATAAAACTGTAAATTTGAGAACATACACAAAATTAGTAATTGTCAAACTGTACAAATTACTGTCAGCAACACAGACTTTACTTAATATGTAAATTGAACTCAATGGTTCAAACACTCTTTGAAAAGGTCCCGTTTCCTGTGCAGAATCATTTATGTCATGGTACGTCTGAAAAAGCATCATCAGCACAGACATAAGTGTTAGGCTGGTATCAGCCTCACAATTGCTTTTTAAACCCTGAAGTTCAAAGTTAACATTAAACAGAGAACTACAGAGGTCAGACCTTACAATTATTCATAAATAAATGCCATGTTCTGCCTGGGTCTCTGAGTGCCAAGCTGCCCTCTTATGATAGGAGAGAAAGGTAGTGCGAGAAACAGGACACAACCAGCTCCTTTGTGCCAGTGGCATCGGACCAGTAGCAGCCTGATTGAACTTAAAAACATTGTACAGGCACCCAAATTTAATGAGTTAATGAATGATCTTCGCCCACTGCCTGTGTACTATCAACCATGCTGAGTGTCTAGGATTCAGACAGCTTTCAAAACCTTCACAAAATAATTACAGCCAGAAATTTGATTACATAGTTACCCTCCTCTTCCTTCTTTACAACTTTCTCCTTCTTCACAGACCCTGTTTTGGTACTTTTATCCTGGGGCCTTTTCAGTGAATTGTTCGTGTTCTTCTTTATATTAATCTGCAGGAAAACAATGACACTAAACATATTGAACTAATTTGCTTTGACATTTTCATATGCTCATTCAAACTTCTAACAAGCTGTCTCCTAGGGCCAAAGGCTTTCAACAGCTCAGCATTCAAGTCAAGAAGGATATTAGCTTTGTTGTTATTATGGATGAGTCCCATCTCTGGTGGATTACACTGCCCTCCTCTATCAACCTGAACCACTACCAACCTGTACTAGGAGTGTGCAAGGTTAATTCCCAGAATCAGTGGCATTATGAGTGTACATGGTAGAGTAATAACATTCCCACTACTGAAAGAAAAATACAACCCCCTTGATCCTTGTAAAAGTAACCAACAATTTTTTTAAGAGGCTTTTTCCCCCCAAAACACCCTAGTACTTCAGACATTTGAGACCTTTCCTAAGAACAAGTTAACTTATAAGTCAGGTTAACTCATCTTCCAGAAATTAAGCATCCAAACACTAAACCGCACACACAAAAGCACTGTTCTAAAGTCAGCCATGTTGTAAGAAATGGAAGTTACTACCTATTCAGAGATAGACTATGTTAACCAAAACCCTCTACGTACCAGCTCCAGGGTCATCTTCCCACACTTTATGTGAGAAGAAACATCTCACACATAAAACCACAGAGAATCTAACTTGATCATCCATTTCTTTTTATCCCACAGGGAATGCAAATTAATGCTCCTTCCATGAGCTAGTGTTTACAGAGAGACACAGAAGGTCAGCCAAGCATGCAGACTGAAGAACCTCTTCTTAGCTGTTATTACATTAATCTTAAAGAGACAGAACTATAATCTTCATGCCCTGAAGGATATGCAGAGCAATGTGTTGTACCCTTTTGCTTCTTTCATGAACATCTCCAGGAAAATATTTCACTAAGTACTTTCTATATCTGTATTTCTCACAATGTTTCCTTCTCAGAAACCTTTTTTCTTTTTGCAAATGTCTGCAACTTGTGAATAAGGAGACCCTTATCTCTTAAAAAATAAACTGCTTATCTACTTTTAATCTCTTCTTGTTAAAAGAAAATGCACACAAATTAGAGAAATAAGTTACTATAAAACAAAAGATAAAGTTCTTTACTCTAAAGACTAACTTCAGGAAACAAAGAGGAGAAGTGTAGGAAAAGTTAAGTTGCTGGAAATTTAAATGCTTGTTGTACTGAAGGGTTCTTGTCATTTTCTAGACTTACATTTTTTGCAAACACTAAAATACTTGGACACATATCCAAGTTTGCAGTTACAGACCTTTTTCATAACAGTAGTAGTGTCAATCCACAATTTTTTTTTCCCCTCAAAACCCCCCAAAAAATAGCATTTTCAGTTACATTTCCAAAATACTGTCACATCTAACTTCCAACGATTTGTGTCACTTTTGCTATGCCCCAGTCACACTCCTTTGAAAAAACAGTAACAAGCCAGTAAGAATATTTTCAGACAAAGGTTGTTCAAGGTCTGTGCTAATTAGAGGTAAATTAAGGAGTGGGGTGTACAATAAGAGAGACAAGCTTCCTGCTCTGAGCACCATCAGGAGAGACGTTATTTTCATGATCACCTCACGAGCTCATTGGCAGAGTCCTCTCTAGTACACATTCCCTAAAACCAAACTATTATTGCAAACACAAAGTGCTAATGAAGCATAGATTATTCTATAGGAAATCTATTGGTCAGGTCAACATACGTTTGAAGCCCTTTTCCAGTCTTCCAACCACATCAATTGGTTCACCTCATCAGATCAGTCAGCATTCAAAACACTTTGAGATAAACAAACAAGTACCTCAATATGTGGTGTTTCTCCCAGCTGTAGGCTATTAAAAATAGTTGCATAATCTCCATTTAAATTCATGAGTTCCTCATGACTTCCTCGCTCAGTAATGCAGCCTTCTTTCATGAAGATCACTTCATCACAGTCAACAAGATACTAGAGAAAATGGCAGTAAGAACAAGTCTCTATCATTACATCTGATAATCAAACACTCCCACATAATCCCTCCCTTCTTCTCAAGATAGATACTTGCACACAACACCCATTCCCACGTAATAGACACCTGATTCTCAAAGGTCCTGTCTGACCAGAGCACAGTTGCTCACATGACACAAAGTGTTCACATTCTAACAAAGCAAATCTCTTATAGAAGACAAGATTCAGGATACTTAACACTTCAAATACTGATAGACTACATTCTGATATTTCTATGTACAGAAGATGGAAGAAAAAAAATCTCTGAATACATCAGTCCTGGTTTTCTGACACCAAATCTATGTGTTTTCTGATGTGATGAAATAGATTCATAGCAAGATAGCAGAAGTGTTTTTGAATGGGGCATTTATTTCTCTGGTAAATTTTATTTAGCCAAGTGTTACCAGTCTCAGCCAAACATCAAGCAGCACAGATATCAGATAAATAAATAGACTGTGCTCAGTGCATATTTGCAAACCTAGTTTCTAAATGTAAACTATTCTGTAGATGGAGTTCTGCTGTTACAGGTCAGGGCATAGAAATTTCCAATATGAAGGCAACCAGTCAAACACCATTTCAAGAAAGTCCAAGAAAGAAGGTATGAGAGATGCAGTACCTGAAGCTGATGTGTGATGAAAAGGACTGTCTTTGACTTCAGGTGTTTCCTTATTGCACTGTTAAAAATGTGATTTCCAACGTGAGCATCTAAGGCACTAAGAGGATCATCAAGGATGTAAATGTCCCTGTCACTGTACAGGGCTCGAGCCAGACTGATTCTCTGACGTTGTCCTCCACTCAGGTTAGCCCCTCGTTCACCAATCTGCAAAAAGACGCACACCCCCCATTATTTTATCTCTGCAGCAACACAGATACTCAGAGCTTAAAGTGGTGACCAGAATGAAGCAGATCATTATATATATATATAACCATTCCCCCATAACATTATATATGAATACATATATATATATATCTCATAGTTTGGGTGTCCACTTTGTGAAATGTGTTAGACGTTCAAACTCAAGGTTAACATGGCAGTACATTTTTGCTTATTTTACCTTTTTTGTACTAACATAGCCATGCTTTTTTCTTAGCTATTTTAAATCAAGTTCCAATGGGTCCAATTAAGGCAGCTAAATTTACAATAAGATAAAAAACTCCCAAACTGTCAACATCTGAGCAAAAACATGGTCCAATGCTCAGTCCAGGGCCTGCATAGTTAAGCCCAGCTCAGGAAGGTGCATTCAACAGCTTAGCTCATTTGCACCCAGACTGACATACTGTCAACTCCAGTCTAGTCTGCCAAACCAAAACTCTTTTCTCCATCTACTAATTAGTTTAGTATAAGCAAAACATATACCTCTGTCAGGTCCCCATTTGGAAGGATGGCTAGGTCAGGCCTTAGACAGCAACCATTCAGCACCGTATTGTATCTGAAGAACAATCAGATAAATAGTAAGAACATGCTTTTTCCCTCCAATTTTTTAGCTAGTACAGCATTATCTCACTTTTTACACTACTATCAGATATTACAACAGCCTAAACCAAATCATCTGCCTTGGATTCCCAAAAGGAAATCAAGGATAATAATTAACCACCTATTTCAGAAGTGTTGTGAAGATAAGGAGACAATTTCTTTCCAGGGATAGTTGGCACAGGCCAGAGGAAAGGGCCCCACTGGACGAGGGCCATGGAAGATGCCAATACATTGCAAACAGCAGTTGTGTTTAAAGAGGGCAAGGCCAGGACCGCAAGAGCAAATGATACCTCAGTGCTGCTCCACAACAGCTACTAAAAACAGAGGTCAGGCAGCACCCCCAGCACAGGGTACAGCTTCAGTGCTGATGAGTCATGACAGGCTCACTGACAGCCACCAGCCACAGCGGCCACGTGCAAGAGAGACAGGCTCTGGAATGGGACTTAAGGCAGAGACAAACTCCAGAAGGATATATAGGCTTCATCTGCAGTGTGCTCTGCATTAAATTTCTCCCACACTTGGGCCAAGAATTACTAAGCTCTCACAAAAATCAGCAAACAGTCTGACAAACCTTTCTTCATCATATTCCTTGCCAAAAAGAATGTTATCTCGAAGTGTAGCATTGAGAATCCAGGCCTGCTGAGCCACATATGCAAATGTTCCACTTACTGCAATGCTCCCCTCCAACAGGGTCATCTGCAATTACAGATAAACTGTGAAATTATGCTATTCCACATTTAGAATAGACCTCATTCTACAGAGTACAAATAAGTGAAATAGGAGATGGGAAAGAAGAGCAGGATTAGTCAAAACAGAATTTCTCACCTGTCCTAAAATTGCTGAGATAAGAGAAGTTTTTCCGCTCCCCACACTGCCACAAATTCCAACAAGTTTTCCCTAGACGGGGAAAAAGAAATATTTATGTACTCATTTCTTACATTCTCCATCCCTTTCAGAATTTGGACTACCTTTAGTACCTCTGAGGGGAGAGTTGGACATTATTGACAGCTGGAAAGGGACAGAAGAGACAAAAAAGTGGGAGTCAGCATTTTACTCTCAAATAGCATGGAGTGAACACGATCCCACACTGAAATAACACCGAAATCAACTCTACAGCTTACCAGGCCTGACAGAGGCCCAGAGAATCAATCAAGCAAAAGCAACAAGGCCCATCTGAACAGAATGCATCAAGATGTTTTTGAGAGTGGTAAGGAAAGATACAAAGAGGGAAAGTCTGAAAGAAAAGCAGAATTTAGCATACATGGGTCCAGTAAAACTCCTTGCCTATGAGATCCAATTTGCTAAGAAAAGGCCAGAATTCAGTTGCTTTGAAGAATTTCTCTGCAATAAAATGGGTGGGTTGATACCCACATTAAATAATTTATTTATCAAAACTGTTTTTGTTCCTTTTGGAAAAAGGTAAAGTGAACAAAAACTGTATATAGCCACTTGGGGAACACGTTGCTGGCCTCCTCTTGATAGCAAACTTCTGATAGAAAACTAGTCTTTACACGTTTAAGTAACTGTACTCCTTTTTGAGGCAATTTTTTAAACTATATTCTTCTCAACTGTTTAAAATATAGTTGGTTTTAATAGTTTAAAATAGTTTGAACAGTCTACTCATATGACTACAGAAGAAAATTTAACCATAAGCATCTTCATAAATGTATGTTGTGGTAACAGGATCCATACAGCTTCCAGAATGCAAAGCTTCTATTATGTATTAAGTTCAATGCTTTTTTTTTTTTTTTACATGCTTTTACCTGTCTTGGAATGATGAGTCCAAATGATTCTAAATTCTTGAAAACCTATGTCCTTCTACTATACAAAAATTCTCAAGCAAGAAAATGGCATGTTCTCCAATGAAAAGTACTGTTATGCTCCACTGGAACACCTAATTGCCTAAAATGTTCACTCAGAAAATAGCTGAAACCCTGCAAAATTATCAAACCACTGCAGGAACACACTGTCCACCAACAGCCCCCTGGTACCCCTACTGCTCTGTGGATTTTTTCAGCTCAGTGGCTCATATGTTGTACTGAGAGCTGCAAACCCCTCAACTGAGTGTGGAAGCTGTGCAGCCCACCCTTGTTTCACAGGCTGTTTGCAAAGATCTAGTTTGCTAAAATGGCACAGCTGTTTACAGCAAGATCAGACACTGCATCCTGGATACTGCAGTTGCCATGGATATTACAGGAGAGCACAAAAGTAATATGCTTCATTTCATTTGAAAACACACAGCTCTCTATTCCAAGGGACAGCTAAATGAGGCTTTTTGAAAGCTCAGTTTTCCTCCTTTCTTCTCTTACCTTTTCTATCTCCAAGTCAATGTTGTAGAGAGTCCTCTGAAGCCGAAGGTTAACCAGGTGGATGATTTTGTGCTCCTCTTCAGGGCTATGATGGTCATCACTGTCCACTAGAAGATGGCCTTTCTGCTCTGCCAGCACAGCTTGCTGTCCCTCATTCTGCAGCTTCATTTTCTCTTTCTTGCCCTTGGTGACTTTCTTGTCTTTTTTCACTTTGGGGGTCAGCTTTGGTGAGCTCTGGACGCTGGCGTGGGAGAAGTCCCAAGCCAAGGTAGCATTTTTCACCTCTATCGCGGTGTGAGGATTGGCTGGTTTTTTCTTTATCATATGAACCTCTTCCATTAGAAATAAACTCTGATAGGAGTTGTGAGAGAGGTGTAAAGATGAGACACCTGATCAAGACTGGGAGACAAGCCTACGGCACACTCACGCAGCAAAACACATCAGGCTATATAGTAGGAGGAAGCTGAAGAGCAAAAGGTAGCTCATTAGTGTAAACTAACTCCAGGTCTGCTAAGTGGCTGGGGCATTCCTGGATGTGGTGGAAGCACTTAGATACTCAGACTTCTACAGAACTGCAATACTCTGGGGGTTTGATATGACAGGAGCATATTCCTTTAACCTTGTTTGCAACTGCAGCTCTGTAAGCTCCAGATTAAAAACACGAGTAGAATACATGAGTTGGAGAGGAGAGGTCGCTTCGAGGCAGAGTGACTGACTTGTCCTGCACACCAACTCATTAGGGAAGGAGAGGGAATGGCTTTCAACCTCAGACTTTGCCCTTCAACTTTTCTGCTGGGAAAGAGTCATCTTGCACAAATGCAGTTGACCTATCTTGGGCTGCCCAACACTAAGAACTGAGTCATTAAGTCCACTGTATCATGTTTTCCACCACATCCATCAGTATTTACAATCAACAAAGGTTAGGAAGACATTTTTCACACAGTTTAAATACAAGATAAAATGTTTGCCACTTACATACTTTGTTTTGAACTAAGAAGCCTTTTGTGACTAAAAACTTTTCAATTCCCCACCTCATTTACTCTTGCAGTTGCTACACCCGCATCACACATTCATAAGAAAGCTTATACTCATTTACAGAGCCAAAAAGTCAGTTACATTTATACTGTGATGTGAGAGTATTCCCACCTTGTGTTACATTTCCTACACAAATTAAACAGCTTACAGTCAAACTGGGAGATAATACAATTTCCCCTCTCCTTCTCTTCCCTCCCAAAAAACTCCCTCTGGTGCATTTGGATTTAAGAAAGGCTGATTTAGGGTAACTCAGAAGATGAAACAAAATTGCTCAAAAGCAACAGGATCTCAAAATCACTCTCCAGGTCCTGTTCTTCTCACAATGGTTTGTTTCATGAATGCATTACACAGAATTCATATATCTGTCAATGCCTGGGAAAATCTCTAACTTGAAAATTGCTATTTTCTATTTTGAAAATTTCCACAATGTGCAATGCAGTGTTATCTTCAAAAGAGAAGACACAATAAAGGCCTATCCTCTCAGTTCATGAAGTACACACAGCATATTCATCCTTCAATCCTCATGACATAAGACTGTTTGTTCATTATAAGCATTTTAAATTTTCTGCCACAGTTTCTGTTCTGTCAGATCACAACTGCATTTTATCCATAAAGTGGAGTTTCAGTCACTTAATCTGGTCTGGAAATAAAAATCCTCAGTTTTTCATGAGCAAAAATAAAACTCCAGTAGTTTGGGTAAAGCTGCCTACAGAACTCACAACATTTCCGAAAAAAGCGTTTTATTAGCAAAACATGAAGTATCACTGCAGACATGTTGCACTGTTTTTCATGCAGATGGTCTTAAAATGGAGTTAAGAATGATTATACTCTGAGCCACCAAGTCCTGCACTCTCTCTCTCACTGTGGCCAACATCAAAATCCTAAAATCATTACATTAGAATATTTTGCTTCTTACACTGGTATTATTCTTAAACTTCTAATATCCCTTCACTAGATTTGTTTCTCTTTTGAAGAATCCAATAATCTGGAGTGCTAAGTGTAAAGAAGAACTCCTCAATCATTAAAAGTCACATTACCTCCCAAGTGTTCCCCTTGCATCTACTATACACATACAACACTCCACATTTACAGTGAAAACTTCAAGGCCAAATGATTGCTTACCTTAAATCTATCAACAGAAACAGAGGCCTCAGACAGAGACTTCACTGAGAACGGAGTTACTTTGAGAGCAAAAGTCATTGAGTTAAAGACAGTGACCACTGTGAATGCCTGAAAACAAGAGAAGAAAGAATTCCATTTGGATGCCATAACAGCTCCAGCCTTCTAACAGCTGAAATGTCACAGCAGCAATTCAAAGTCATAGAAAAGGCCCAACCCAAAACTAACCATTTAAATGTTCAACATATTCTCAAAACAGCAGAAAACAACAGATCTACTCGACTCTTTCTCCAGTGCTTTGTAAAAGACCAAGACAGACATCCTCGGCATCTGTAGGTCTAGCAGCTAGCAAATTCTGCATTAACCTACTACTTGTAAAGACACAAGTTCAAATCTTGTTTTTAGAATTTGGGCTGTTTGCATCCAAGCACACTGCAAAACAAATACATCCAGTAATCCCAGTGCCCTGCCTGAACAGCAAACAGGAAGGCTCATTTACATTCAGGTCAAAACTTGTTCTGAGGAAGGTCAGGACAAAAGAGCACAGGGAGCTTTTTGTGAAAAACATAAGACTAGACCTGCTGGTGTCATACCCATCAGGTGTTCACTTCTGGGAGCAAGGCTACAGCCTGACCATGGGGGCACAGACAAATGGGAATTGGCTTAGCAGAAAACCTACAGAAGCAATGGCATAAAGAATATTTTCAACAGTGCAGTAAGTTACCTGAGCTGCTGTAAGGTCATAGCCAAGGATCATATGGACAGAAAAGGTCACCACGCTGGCAATGACTACAACTATGGGAGCCACTCCCACAGTGATGCTCTGGAAGTAGCCTGCACGCTCCAAGATTTTACGTTCCTCCTCACGAATTTCTAGAAATATAAATAGGGGCACCACATTTAAGTATGGTTTGGGGGGTACACATACATACAACAGATGATACCACAACATTGTGAAGAGTGAGTAAAAGGCCTAACTCTAAAGTTAGTGTTTATGACATTATAACCTTCTCAAAGACAGCACTTATAAGGAGGAAACTATAATGGTTTATAGATCTCCATGAGAATACAGGCAGTCTTTTGCTTTATTTAAAATGGAGCAGCCAGTGCATTTATTAAGTGACAAAAGAGGAAAAAATTTAAAAACTTAAGATTAGTGCCAAGCCACAAACATCATTATGCTAGAAGGTGAAATTTTAGAAGCAAGTCTGTTTGTCCAATCCATTGTGCATAAACACAGGAAGCCCAAAGGAACAGTGTTCTTATCCTGCGCATCCATCGGCAACTATGCTACAAAGTCAGGATACAAGATACCGAGCAATGGGGCATCTGCACAGAAGGAAACAGTTACAGACTGTGTGAACTCACTTTGAACATTCTGAGAAAACGGTTTGACCCAGGCATACATTTTAATGAATTTAATGTAATTAAGAACTTCGTTCATCTTTTGCACACGCTCGTCTGTTGTTGCTACGCATTTTCGTCTGAAATAAGCTGTGAGGCGTGATACAAACATCTGAAACAAAAGGCAACACCATGCAACATTAATGGCAACCCAGAAAGAGCAAGTACCTTCAACTCCTAATTACCAGAGAAAACTAATTTTGAATCTGAGAAAGGGGTTCAGGGACAGGGCAAGGCTACTGCTGTTCTAACATAAAACGCAGCCTGGAAACACCACTGATATCCTCCTGCCCCATCTGCACTGAGCACTAGACTCACGATAGCATATTTCAACAACAGTATGTGAAAATAAAAGTGTGTGCTTTTACCAACATTACCTTCAAACTTTGTTGGAGTTTCTGAAACACAGATTACAAACACATTAACCTAGAGACACCAAGTTGACCCTCATTGCAAATGCACTTTAGAACTTATTTTAGCCAACCTTTCAACACTGTTCTTAAGGCAAAAGAGCAAGAAGGGCTTTGCAAAGACAGATCAATTTCTGCTCTATGCCAGTGCTATAAAGGTACTAAAACAGTTTTAACACTGTTGTTTATGTGTTTTTATATATCTGCTATTCTTACATTCATCCCATTCCTAGTCTGAAATTCAAACCCAACACACTACTTTAGGAAGCTTTCAGCTCCTTGCCCTTTTTCATACTCATGCAAACTCTTCTGAAGTTTCCCCATAACTAGAGAAGACTGTTGTAAAGAACTGGAAAACATGATCAAACTCCACTTCTCATTCCCCTCCAAAATATAAGATTGCCATTGTGTAATCCCTATTTTTGGCCAGATATATTGAACCACAGTGAACCTCACACTATTCAGCCTACACACTTTATAAAACACGTATTATTAACAGAATGACCGCTCTTCAGCAGTCTTACAGGCATTTAAAGGCCAGAAGATTTTGGCTTGAACTAGCCTATTTCACAGCTTGGCAGAGGCAGGAGTAACTCATCAAGAACACCCTGAGCCAGATGTCGTGCTTTTCAACACGTTTTTTGAAATCAAGAACAACATTGCTCATGCAACACTGAGCTCCTGTACACAAGCTGGAGGCCTCATGTCTTTCCAACCTCAACCACAAGCACCTGAGCGTTCTGCAGTTTAATTTAGCTATGCATATTAACCTCAGCCAAATCCACCAGCTCTCCTATCTCCATATTCTAATTTTACCATTTTGAGCTTTCCTGTTTCCAAATCTCTGCTTCAGGCACCATCTTTAGAGACATCTTCCATAACATGCAGTGCCATAAACAGGCTAAATCTACTACATTTCAACACCTTTTACTCAGAACTACACATATGTCTAATCCAAGAAAAAACAAAGCAAGTCTTAACTCTTTCCAACTCACCATTGCAGGGTAGAAAAGGATGAAGACAGCAGAGCCCAAGAAGCCTGTTGGACCCAGAATAATTACATTATAAACCATTCCCAAAATGGCCACAATAGGGCCTCCAGCCAATAAACTGCCAACTGCTGCAGCTTCAAACATCCTCTGACCATCATTGGAACATACATTTATGAGCTGAAAAATAGACATAACAGATAATTTAGATTTAAGGCACAGCTCATTCCCAAGGGAACATATTGCACATTCCTTTTCACACTGCAACTTCCAAAACCATGCTGCAGCTTACCTCTCCAAGAGACTTCTCCTTGATGTTCTTCAGCTTCAGAATTTTCTTAAATGCCATTGTCAGGACAGCTCCACGCAGTCTAACCCCCGTGCGGTAATTCAAAGCCCAGGTTAGCGCCAGGGACCAAGATCGCACAACTTCCGTCATAAAGATGCCAAAAACTAAAAACAAGCTGTACTGCAGGTTGGACTCACTCTGTTGGGTATACTCCAAAAGGTGTTTCACAACGAATGCCTACAGGAAGAAATGCAAGCTTGCATGAGCACCCCATCATCTCAGAAGACCATGCAACAACTTTATGTTAAGTTAGAAATAAGTAGGCTATTCTGCTTTTAAAAGAGCCGTTTGAAATAGAAAGCATCTTCTTTCCAGAAGTAAAAGGTGTCAATACAAGAAGTACTGTAACACAAAGCCCTGCTGAGAGCCAAGCACTGAGTCAAATTTAGTAAGTAGAGAGAGTTTAATTTGGAACCATATTCCTCGCAGCACGCTTCTAATCCTCCGTGTCTTCTAACTTAACATAAATGTGTCAGTTAGCTGAAAGCAATGCATTATCAAATAGAAGAGTTTTAAAATATAGTCACTACTTATACATCTGCACACATTAAGAAACATTCCTTTACGTGACATTAAGACCTTTTTTACTTTATCTTTGGTTTGCTTCAAACGTGCTTATTTGATAAAAAGGAACAGTGTACCTACAGTTGTAGAGGGGAAGAGTGAGAAGGACATTTGCAAAACATTCCTGGAAATAAACATCAGCAGTTTAATAGTAAAGAAAAAAACAAGCACAAGGTACGCAATACCACAAATCATTGGGGATTGGGGGGGGGGAGAAATGACAAAAGATTAACCATTAAATCCCTCCCCATACCCTCTCACCCACAAAACATGAACACTTTACCTCAGGAATCACATTTCAAACATCACCTGCAGAAAGAAGACAGCACCCAGAACCACCAATTCCCAGCTCCAGCTCTTTGTGGTCCAATGGCACAATATAACATCATACAACTCACAACCACCAGCATTAAATACTATTGACTGCGAAACAATAAGTTTTTATTTGAAATAAAGTGTCACTTGGAATGGTAACATCTCCAAAACACTGTACAACAGGTAGAGCATTGTGTAAACATACAATCTGCACATACAGAATAATAAAAAGGGCTAATATCTAACAGTCAAGTCTTAGCTTCTAACAAACTAGATTTGAAACTACACACAAAATTAAAAAGATACAAAAACAGAACGGTATTTGTTCACGAAGTCCAAAAGAAGTCAAACTTGCAGGTACCAACAGAGGAGGCTTCTGAGGCTGCACAAATTCTGAAATCTGGTTTCAAAAGAACCCTACAGAAAGGCTTCACAGACAGCAAAAGATTTCCTAGAAAGCTTTTCAACAAACGATATTTTAAGATACTGGTGCTTTTGATATACTAGTACAGAGCAGAGAATTACCTTTGGCCACAACAAAAAGCAACAAAAAATCTGAGACCAAAGAAAATATTTGAGAAGCCTTTCATATCATAGTCCGTTGAAGTCCTCTTGGCTAAACCATGTGTTGCAAGTAAGAGTTCTGTATAGTTTGAAGAGAGAGGAAAAAACCAAAACCCCACTACTGCAGCAAAGGTTTTGATAGGTACAGCCCAGCACCAAATAACAGAAAAAAAATGGAGATGAAATTCATCTGTTCTGAGGAAAATAATTCTGCACATCAGAACCAAGGAAACATGCTGAAAATAATTTTGCTCTTTCTTTTTCACAGATATGAACTAAAGCCAGATGTCCATCAAGTTCTAGAATGGCCACTGAGAAAATTTACATACCCATCACTGAACAAATGTGAGGAGCTCACATTCATAGATATATTGCATTCCAGCTTTCTCCTGATTGGATTTAATTTTACATCAACTGTTTGGATCACAACTGCATACAGTTGGTTTGCAGTTACTATGAAGATTACTGACTTCTTTTTCCAGTATTCAATCCAACATATGCAACCGAGTCACTGAGCAATTGGGGTGAAAATCCCCCTTTTTCCTCACGAGCTGTAACTCAGCATGGTCGCAGACCGCAAGCATTTTCTCACACACCACAGCATTGCGCAAAGTCTCCAAGAGAGGATGTATAAAGACAGCAGATGTTTCCTGGGGTCTCATTCCTCCCAAAACTTTAGTGCAATTTTGGAGCACTATTTTACAGATTCAGCATCTCTTGTGATGAAATAGAGACCAGCTTACATTATACCCCAACACTTGGGGTTTTTTTGTCCGGAAGAAAGAAAAGAGGAAACAGCAGATTAAAGAATTTTGAAAAGGGAAGTGAAAAAATCACAGAAAATTAACATTTACATCTGAACAAATACCATTTGAATTCACATTAGTTTAATGACAAGAATCCAGCAGTGTCATTCACAAAACAAAAAAGTTACAATGTAAAACCTAAGCTAAGGTGGGGAAAAGGAGCTCCTGTGACTATTACCGTAGTAGTTGGTACAAGCTGCTCAGCTGTCTTAAGCATTCCCATTGAATAAACATTACCTTACCTTTGCTCCCTTGGCGTTGCCTCTGCCCAGCAGGACTGTCTCATTCTGACGCAGAAAACAGCCATCCTGAAAATGCTGAAGAACAGCTTCTGTCACTGGTCCCACTGCAGTGCTGGCAACCCTGCTGCAGCCAGTGTGCGACAGCACAGGGCAGGCTGCAGCTGGAGCCAACTGGGAAAACTGGAAAACTTACCTCCAAGGAGCTTACCACTCCCCCCTCCAATAACTGACCAAACTGTCAAGCTGTGCTCCACTAAAGATGGCAAGTGTCCCCATCTCCCAAAGGGGAAGAATAGCTCTGAACAGGTGCACATAGGTACGCTGTTCAGACCTGGAGTTAAACTGACTGTGCCTAGTATTCAGAAGGCTTCTTTGCTCCTCAACCAGAACTTGAAAGTTTTGGTAGCTGATCAAATAGCAGCAAGTATTTATTGGAGATAAATAGTATATCACCCATACTAGTACATTCTGATGGTTATTACAAGGCAGTCTGACTCATGCAGCTGACTCACCAGGTTATTGGTTTGGATTCTGTGCCAGATGCAAGATTTATCAAAATTAAAAAAGAGGAAGACCCTTAAAGGATCTATCAGATATTAAAAATTTAAAAAAACCAACCCATACAGGAAATCTTGAACAACTCCTTTCCAGTTATAACCATCACAATGCTTATTAGCAAAGCCATGGTTGTTTGCTGGCATTTCAAGGTCACAGCATTCAATTAGAAGTTTTGAACCTAAATATGGTGTTTAACTCCATTTTTATCATTTTCTCCAATACATGAGATCAAGTCAAGTGCTTTTCTTGATCTCCCTTTTCACCTTCAGGTGACTGAAAGGGTGTAACAATACAAGAAAGCACTGATACTTCTGAGGAGACAGCACAGGCATATCCCTAAGGCATGCCATTTTTAAAATCAGGGAGGAGGGATGGTAAAGACCTATTTTTCATGCCAAATAATGGAATCAAGTCAATTGTGCCTTATTCAGAGAAATGAATAAGGTTGTCTTTAAATGGGCAACTGTCTATAGATAATGTTAGGTTACCCAAATTGAGCATCAATAGCAGCAGTAGCCCTCAGCCTAGTCAAGTTGGTTTGTTTTTTTCTTTCGCTCTTGCTCTCTCTCTCATTCAGCAGTTTGGCTGAGACAAATTAAGAAAATTACACTACAGAAATTAGGGGTAACCCTGCTGCAAGTTCTTTGCTAAAGAAAAGCAGCTCCTAAAGCCCTGTAGTGAAACAATGACAGAAGCTCTTCTTGGGAAAAACTGGTGTTGTTAAAACCTTAACCATGATTTATTGTTTATTACCAAAATGTGCAGACATTTTATAATACTGGCTACTATAAATTATTACCAAGAAAACAATACCACAAAAACATTTATTGTTATTCATATTACATGAAACAAGGCAAACTTTAAAAAGACTTAAAACAGAACATCATTTTGATAAGACATTTAAAAGCAGGAAAACATTTTAAAAAGACATTTCACCTAACAGTGCACCCAAGTGTACTTACCCAAGAAATGAACCTTCAGCTTACCAGCACACTGAAACGTGTACTACTAGCAGTAATACTGCTCCTACTCCTCAAGGGAAATGTGTAGAGAATAAATTTAGTCAAAATTTCAACTTTAAATCTGCACAGCATGTGCAACAAACAGGTGACAAAAAAATGGTGTGAATGTCAAGTCCCATGTTGTTATCTTCATTACAACCCTTAGCAACAAACAGCAGCAGTTCCTAGAGGCAATAACATTTTCTAACACTTCTACATGAAACCTGTCTGACCATTCCCTGTAGGATCAGTAAAAACTACGCCCACAGACTTCCTGAGACCTGCTCACATGAGTTTTTAAGTAGTGCTCTCATAGAACTGGTTCGGTCCACTTCTTGAAGACTGTTATCAATGCCAATAATTTAAGATTAGTGTTTTATCAGCCTGAATTTTATTCCAAGACAAATTTACAGAATTTCAAAGAGAAAAACAATTAGAAGACCTGCACATAGGAATCTTAAGCAAAAAGGAAGTTATGCAGTTAAGCTTATGCAATTAAGGAAGAACTTTAAACTATACTGAAAACCAAAGAGAAAAACCAAATGTGCATTTTCTCCAGGATACCTAAACTCCCCCTCCCTTCTCCAAGAACTTGCCTGTGTATTCAGCAACTGATCCATCAGCTGTAGGAAACCTATCTTGGATTATTGAATCACTCTGGAATTTTGCCCCAGAATTTCTAGCTAGTCAAAACATTTAAGTGATTTTGCAATGAAACATTAAGATTTTACATTTGGCCATGAGATGGAGCCCCCTGGGGTTGTTAAAAAAAGGATGGATATTACTTACTGGTCCACTAAAACCCGCAAGCTGCGTGATCATCAGACACACTATGGAAAGGATGAGCCTGGTACGGCAGAAAATCCACACAACCCTCCGGAGAGAAGCATCATCAGGACCATTTTCCTTCAGTTCTTCCTGCCACAATCTCTCCAGCCTAATAAAAACAGAAGACTCATGTCATAAATTTTTCACTGTGAGAGAAGGTACAATCTCACAGGTACTTCTTTGTGAAAATTTCAAGTGCTTCCTAGCTCAGAACAACATAAAATTAATAAATATCAAGAGAAATAAACACCTTCCGTGATCACTGTGAGGTAAAGAGAAATATCTGTATCTTCAAATATCTATGCTGGGTTACTTTCATATAAGAGAGGAATGAAAAACACAACGTCTTTTGCTTTGTCTGGAGTCTTTTTGGCAATCTTAATATAATGACTTGTCACAGTCTTTCCTTGCTGATCTGACAGAAGAGTTGTGGAGTCAAAATCTAAGAGAAATTCTCATTAGCCATACTAATGGCTACTGCCAGTATTACTTCTCATTATTTTAGCAGAAGATTTTTTTTAATGTACGCTCAAAAAAGAACTTTGTTTCAACAGTTTAAAGACGCGCAAAATGAGAAGAACCACTGCAAGACACTCCTGGATATACAACCCTCTAAATTCACTGAAATCAGCAAGACTACAGAAACTGTGCAGCAGGAGGAAGTGGTTTATGAAGGACAAAACTGAATTTCACCATTCTGAGGAAGTCAAAACAAAATATCAGTGCTGCTTTTCTAGGGTAGTACTATACTATTGCCTGTGAACTAACATATAATAAATGGAAACAAGAAAATAATAAGGAATAAGATCTTTTTACCTTCTACAATTGACATCTGAGGACTCATGCCTTGATAAAGACCACACATCATCCATAAACAATTCCCCTTTCTTGTATGCTCTGTGGGCCAAAGGAGTGAGCCAGGAAAAGGTCATGGAGGAGAAAAGCCCAGCATTATCAACAGGGTGCTGGTGTCTAAAAGAAAAACAAAAATCACGAACAAATGAAAAAGGAAACAGATCTCAAATCTTTGAGAACAACAAAGCCTCCTCTCACTGAAAGCACTCAGAGTACCAAATGGTCCATGCCAGCCACACTCGCTAAACAAATTCTGATGTTTCCAGTACCAGTCAGCAGACCTACATCTGCCATTGTGCTTTGTGACTGGTTTGAAAAGCAAGTGCTGTATCAGTTCTTTGGTAGCCTAAAGACGTACTTGGATGTGGTCCGTATGGGTTTCAGTGCGTTCAGACCATGGTGGTATTTGCCCTTGTGATGCTCTTCATCCAGCATTCGCAGCTGGGAATGCACAGAGGTGTCCAGTGGCAGGCCCTCTGCCCGAGCTGCTGCTTCCAAGGCATCCTGGCATTCAATCTGCTTTTATAAGAAAGACAGCAGAGTCAGACTTCAAAACTACATTTGAAGTCCACGACTCCCAACTCCAGCAACTTTGAACCTCTCTCCTCTGTAAATTACTGTGCAACAACAATTACGATCATTTAAATGTCTTAGACCACAGGCTTCATCGTGGCAGCAAAGCCATGGAAAGCACATGTTCTAGATCTGCATTAGATTGCTGCCTTTGTGAAACATAAATTAGCACCAGTATGAATGCCTGTGCATTCAAAGAAAAAGTGGATAGACCAGACTAACCCTGTATCTTGCCACAGGAAATACAATAGAGAAAAAATGATGACATCAAGTACTTATGACATCAGCTCAGGAAATCAATGACTGACTTACACACTGAAATTAAGACAAACATTCTTGATGAATTTATACCCTCCTAGCATAATGTAGATATTTTTATCCACAGAAAATTCAAATTCTTTTCAGAATACTTCAAAAGTACTTCATAGCAGATCAAAAAAACCCAAATATGCATTAAGCAGAATTGTACTTCCTTTTTATCGCGTTTCCTGCTTTTTCTGTTTTTTCCCCCCTAATCTAAATGGAACAAAGATGACAATTTTCTCTGTTCCCAGTCACAGCTTCCCAATGTCTCAGCAACTTTAGTAACAACCACTTAAAAGGAAAAGCTTATGGGTGGGGGGTGGGTCGTTTCCACAGCACTAGTGAAAGGCAGACTTAAGTGCTAATCTAAGCAGAGAAAGGAAACAGGGGTGATATAGAAGAGTCAAAATGTTGCAGACTTCGAAAAAACCTTTTGATAGGAAGCCAGATGTGGCAAAACTACACAAGATCAGCTTGTTATCTATACTGGCAAGAGGGCTCTCGACTGGTTCTAAGTTAATGGACCATTTATTGCAGTTTTTTGAAATGGAGTTTTCAATGGAAAAAAATAATTTCTAGGGTAAAAAGCTTCTTGGTTTTTTTACAAGTAATAATATTATGATTCTACCCTTATTTGAAAAGAGCAATTATAAATGCCTCCTAAAAACATAGTATCTGCAAAGCGCTAAATGCATATCAATAACAAGCACTTGGTTCCTAACTTTCCATCATGTAATTTTTGTTTGAAACACCACCATTTATCACAGGCTTTATCTGTACTGCATCAACATATAGGACATTAAGACATCCAGCTTCCACCCACGTGAAGGACAAGAACAGGAAACTGATAAAGTCATAAATCTGTCCCTTCTTTATTTAACTGACGTATTTAAACAGTGCCTAAGCATGTTGTCAACAACTTATGCTTCTCATCTCAAAAAGCATATTTGCTAAGCTATCACCTAAAGCTATGGTAACACGAGAAGATAACCAAGTAATGAGAAAACAAAAGAACATTAAAACTTTATGACACATGGAGTGACTCAAAAAATATGCAATACTTGAAATCTCAATTAAAAGGCTTCTCACTCAATTTATATTCCATTACTTGGGCAGATCTGCCCAAACATCGTGTTGCTGATAATATGATGGTTTTTTAAGGGATGCCGTAGGTGAGTCGCAGAATCAGTTTTTCACAGCACACCAAAAAATGCCTATAATTTTAAAAAAAAAAAAAAAACCAAAAACACAAAAAGTCTTCCTAAACAGAAAACACTATGTTTATGAGCATAAAAGTAGCTTTTCACCACTAACTAACAAGAACAGCTCTTTAATAAGAAAGCACAATTGCGAGATTTCCAGGCAGTCCAAAGACAGTGTTATTAAACACTCACTGTGAAAAATAATTAATCTCTCCAGAGCCACTCAAGAGAATTCTCTCAGCAAAGGAAGAAAAGCTGCATTGATAAAGACTAGGGCACTGTCTTGGAAAGGCCTTTATAATGCCTTGCCATAGAGGTGAGTGTGAGCACAAACCCCTAGCTGAGAACATTGCTCATCTCCACCTTGGCAAGGCTGTCAAAATCCCACGTGTAAGACTACCAAGAAACAAGTGCATCACACCACTGTACAGTAAAGATTCTAAGAACGACTCCATGGTTCTGTGTAGCTCTTTGAAGATTAGAGAATCTTCAAAGTAGAGTTTATTATGAAGAAATGAGACTCCTAAGCAGTTCTACAATGCACTTAAGGAACAAAAGACTGAGGTAAAAAAACCCCAACACAGTTAATTTAGGTTTCTGATTAGGTTTCTGGATTGCCTGCATGGAAATAGAGTTTTCTTGGAAACCAGTGCCTTGAAGAAGTCATTACCGGTGTGACATAATACACTCCAGCACTGCTATTGAAATAAATGTCTAATAAATCAAATACTATCAAACAGAAATCAGATAGTACTTTTTCTAATTTATCAACTTACTAATAAACCATCATAAGCAATGAGCCAGGTGATACAACACAGTATTGGTAATTCTAAAGAAATACTCACAAAAACAAAACAAGCCTAAATCAGGTATCACTAACTGGAGAGGGAAGAATAATTCAGTTATTTCTTGAAAAGCAGCAGCTTACTCCTCAGCATCAACAAAAGGTCAAAAAAACAATGACGAATTGTTACAAAAGACAAAAGATAAAGCAAGACCATACCACTTAAAACCCCCTAGGGTTTGCCTCCTTTTTGAATACCAGACTCTGTTCCCTGTCACTTCAGTTGGAAAAGGGTATTATACTTAAAATTACTTTCTGTGAGTGACAACAGTTGGGTTTCCAATGGCTTCCACAAAAGCATAAATTTAAGATTTTTCAGCTGGATAGAAGGAAGGAATAAAGGTTCAGGTATTTGAGAGGTCCAAAAAGTCACAAAGAAGAGAACTAGAGAATGACCACCAACCATTCTTACAACAAAAGAACAAGGTACACTTAAATTTAGAATTCTCTGTCATAGGATACCTGCATAAGGTAATGTGAGAGTCAAAGACTACATGGTTGGCTCAAAATGTGTCATGACAAAGTCTGAGTGAGGTGAGGAAAATGAGTTCTTTAAAGGCAACGGGAAACTATTTGCTCATTAAGTTAGAGACAACTGCACCAAATTCACAATCTGAGGTCATGAAAATACAGGAAATTTAGGAGCCAAGCTACAAAGCTGTCAAATATACAGGATGTCAGAAGTTCTTTAGCAAGCAAGAGGGGCATGAGGAACTTCACTCAGAAAGGCAAGCAAACTTCTATATGTGAACTTGGATACTTCTGAAAATCTGATCAGACAGCAAAATAGGCATTTATCTCTGCGTATGGGGAACAAGTGGAAGGAAAGGGGGCAGCTGGGATGCACACAGGAAGGAAAAAATCCACCCAGTGAGATTCTAGCCTTTCACCCAGGCAGTCCCCTTTTTAAAGGAAGGTAGCAATTTATTGGTTTGGCAACTGTAACATTATATGATAACAGCAAAACCAGACAAGACTGGAGGCAATGCAAAACAGATTTTTCCATCCCTTACTCATCTTGTAGAGGAAGAATTTGATGTGTCAACATACAACCCAAACCCCACCCACCAAACAATTACTGTCCATTCTTCCATAAGGTAGAACATCTTCCAGGACTCAGATCATAACAGGGAAGAAGCTTTGTCTCTTCTGGCCCTACCCTTAACTGACAAAAAATTAGAATAGACCTATAAACACTTTTTATTAATCCTTGCAGCTGATACAGAATGCAAGAGCTACTGTGGTTGACTTACTATTACATAAGTTAACATTGTTTTATTTAAGTAAAGAACCCTGACTTGACAACACTGCAGAAGAACTCCCACCTCTTGCATTTAGCAGCCAGAGCTCAGCAAGCCTCCTCATCCCCTTTGTTCAAGTTCCCAACAAGGAAAGGCAAATACGAAACCAACAGACCAGCACAATAGAGCTCAGGACTAGGTGGGCATGTGATGTTGATGAGAAGAAGCATTATATAATCACCTGTTCTGCTAAGAGCCTAAAGCGCTCTCCATATTACAACTCCAGGATGAACAGCAATTTTAAAATATTTAGGACTTCAATAAAGGATTGGTGTCGCAAAACAAGATTAGTTATTAGTTTGCATGGGCTGGGGAAAAATAGGATCAACTGTCCTAGTTAGCTTAAGGGTAACTAAAATAAAATAAGAGCCTAGGAAGAGATACTCTGAAGTTGTAATTCCAGTCTTCTTCACAGAAATTCCTCTGAGTCCAAGCATAACCCCACTTGAAAGTAGTTAGGGCCCTTATACGCTGCTTTTCCAGGTAGCACAGGCAATCTCTAAAGCACTATTGTCCAGACTGCAAGTCACCAAACCCAGGAGTGTCTGCAAATTAAGTAGGTTTGCAGATCCCAAGTCTACTGTTGCTGGGTGAAGCAGCAAGTGCATTATGAACTTCATAGTCCACTAAGGCAATTCTTTTCTCCTCTCACTGGATTTGATGCAGTACATTATCTACAAAAATATTAACAAGGGGATTTGCAGCATTAGGCTCCCAGCCTTCTCTGTAGCTAGGATACTTTATAATACCCTGCCTGATTAAAACATGAGCCTATTTAAGACTAGTTTGGTGTATCACCCACCCATACCAGCTGTCTCCCTGTCACTGAGGCAGCAAGGAGCAGGCACTGGGCTAGATCAGAGACAGTGGGTGTGAGGAAGGAGGCATTAATCCTTTAGGCACCTGCATATATTGATTGCAAAGTACAGATAGCACAGCTGAATTCACACAACACCAAGGCAAGACCACAAGATAGTTTTAGGTGCCTAGAAATTATGGTTGCAGCTTCCAGAACCGCTGACATTAAACAGGACAAGAAGTTAGAGACTCCATTTTCTTCCAGCTCCTGACAAGGGGAGTATAAATGAAACCTCATGTCTCTGCTGCCTTCTCGGCTACTGCTGCATGGAAGAACAGCACTTCACAGCACCAAACTTATATCCAAATGCAGGAATAAGTACAGCTGTGCCATATTTCTCTTAAGTGAAAAGAACTGTTCAGAAGTGTGCTCTGATTTGCCACAGCAGTTCAGAGATTCAACAGCTTGAAGTCCAGTTATTCACTGTAACACAATTACAAGTGACTTCATTACACAGGATGTCTCTGCCATTGCTTTTCGTGTATTAACATTTGAGTCATGGTTTCAAAGTTAGCCTGAGTTTATGCATCCTCAGATTAGAGCAGAAGTCTGAGTAGCCATTGCTTTTCATACCAAGGCTCTGTAGCCAAACAAGATCAGGGTATGTATATCTGTGATATATTTTAGTCACATACATCGAGCATTTTTACTTGAGGCACATAAAGTCCTTGATAAGGACAGGTATATCAGCTTGTTACAGGAGTACTTCTTATTTTACCTTGCCCTTGAACTCTGGCCAGCATCAGCACTGAAGTGAGATGTTCTCAACTCTTTCCTAACAAATCCACTTATTCCTGCAATCCAAGAAATACAGAGTTTGACATGAAGTGTTCATGTTACAATTTTACAGCTGTAGCTACTGTGAATGCATCTGATTAGCAGTTATGCACCTGCTTAGGCTTCTGATATCCATGAATCCTCGTCTTTTGTTTTGCATTAAAACTAATATTCATGATCTTGTAATTGAAGGATATAGGATTCATGCAAAACTAAGGTTGTGCACTGATCATCCAGCACTGGAGCTACATAGTTTATCCACTGTAACAGCAGACTCCTGGGGAATTGGGAACAATCAGCTTTAAGTTGCCCTACAGAATCAGCATCCTACTTGTCTCTGATCACAGTGACGGGAAACCAACTCCTCACAGAGCAGATCAAACTAGCAGAGCACAGGCTGAGAATCTGGCTCCTGCCTTGCTCAGGTGAGTTCTGCTATCCTGAAGTACAGGCAGACACTTTGCCACACGCTGGGGATGTTCTTCAGTAACATCCTTTACTCAGGCTGTGCCTAAGTCAGGCCACAATAAAAGCTACACAGGTGAATTTGGTGCACAGGCAGTATCAAGGGAGATTTTGAACTTAAACTTCTGAGTGAAATCACCAATGAATGACAGCAGTGGCCTTGACACCACAGCCTTTATCAAGCCTAGTAACACTTTTTTATTTAACTCACCTTCCCATACAACATATGCTTCCAAAAGCAAAGGGCACTTCACTCAAGTGGCAAAGAAGCTAGTAAACTCAAACAAAATACTTCAGGTCTCTAAACACATTGACTCTGAAATTCTTTAACCTTAGTCCTCAAAAACAACTGAAACACAGGTTTTGTTTATGGAAAAGCCAGTTTGCAGTATGTGCTTCAAACCACAACAGACTATTCCTTATCACCAGGACAGGAATGTTCAAAAACTAATAATAACTATCTCACTGTCTCAAGGCATCAGAACTCACTGCAGATAAGTGAGTTTTGACTTGTTTCAAGTTAAGTTTTCCAGTAATTTGGGATAGATGCATTTAATACTTCTGGTAGCTCTTATAACTGTACACTGTGTTTCTAAAACAGCTGAAGGGCAGAACATCTCCAGCACATTGCACTGCAATGGAAAAGATACTGCAAGATTTCCTTCACTGATGGCTACTCTACTCCTTACAAACTTTTGGTCATGAGCAGCCCAATTTAGAAATCTGCTTTGAACAAAGGAACAGCAACCAACAGTAAACAAAGACAATACCAGTGAGTGGTCAGATCTGAGGTTTGATCATATGGCTAAGACAGACAGAAGATATCTAGTGCACTAAGGAAGGCAGTCAAGTTTGAATGGAAGCTGTGAATTATCCAGAACAGTGTTCCTCTAGAGAATGTCTCTGCCCAATCAAGGATTTTGTTCCTAATATTAAGTGGAAGGCTTCTCTGAAACCATAAACCCTCCTCCAATTTCAGGTAAACTTTTGATAGACAACTGGCTGTGGATATGCTTCTCTCAGAGAGGGATATGTAGTGATACATATAGACATGGAAGAAAAAGTAGAGATATCCCTTCTCCAGTGTAGCTAAAGAGTCATCCTAAAACATTCAGCAAACATGTCTAGGATCTTCTGTCAAATGATCCTTGACAGAATCACTTGATTCTGTAATCACTCTATCAGTAGGTGCTTTATTAGCAGAAGTTTAATGGTAAAACAACTTGACAGAACACAATTGTAACCAGTACATTCAGTTCATTGAGGATACAATGGAATTAATGTGTCTTTAGAAAGCACTAGGAGTGTTTCCTTCTGCACGGTCTAATTGTGCTCAAAGTTTTCAAAGGTAACAGAACTGCTGACAAGAAAGATTTTAAAGTTTTGCTTTCATTAGGGACTTGAAAAAGTAAAAAGTTCTGTGTTTAGTTGATTATGAAAATATGTAATCTTCTGGGAAAATGCAGACATCCATAAGCTTCAGCTACACATAAAAGCTTATAGTTAATCTGTCTAGGGCTGCTCTAAGCATGGAGTACAAAGGCAGCACCAAGGCTACATTCACACTCTTATTTTTGAACCTATTGTTCAGCACAGTTGATTCAGACACTTCAGATGCTTCAGGGAGGCTGAGGCAGAATTGATCCTACTATTAAACACTCAGACAGCAATAAATCACTTCAAAGCTATCAGTGCTTGAAGGATGTACATCAACTCCAACAAGTTCTGATCACATTCCCTGCTGTCTTTTGCCAAAGATGTCAGAGACAAACCTGAAAAACAAGAGATCAAGGTGAGGACAAGGGTATTAGTAGGGCTCCTGATACCTAAAGTTACCAACATGTTTTCCCTTCATGTTTGAAGCAATCTCTACAGTTCCACACTCTCCAGTGCCTTGAAATGCAGCAATTTGCACTTAATGGTTTACCACAGATGCAGTCATTATGCTTCAGCACCAAGAACCTAATCCTGAGCAGTACATCGAGTCAGAAACAATTACAGCTTAGAGTACAATTTGTAAATTTGTACCCTACCATCATTAACTTAGGGACTCAAATTCCACAAATTCAGTTCTCATAACTATTGTGTATCACAAGTACAAGCTGCTTCTATATCCTCCATCATGAACATAATGGGATAGGAGGCAAAATCCACACTTAACTGATGTTCCATCAAATAAACACAAAATCTGCATTTGAGAAGTGCCTATTTCAAAACCATTTTGAGAACAAGTTCTTTCTCTTCCTAATTTGTCATTTTATAGTGTATTTCAGGGACACAGTGGGGTCTGCCCTCCTCAGAACACGCTGCTTCTGTACAAAAAACTACATACAATTACTTCAGGTACAAATTGAAGGGCACAAGCGCATTCTGAGAAGAGGAAGTTCTAAAGGTGTATGTATAAATCAATATTTCAAAATACCCCTTAATTATTATTCACTGGTCATGTAACAGCTTCTTATAGATGAAGACAACTGACTATAGTGCTACTAGACAGCAAGGGTACCTACAACTTACTGTCATCCAGCCATGCCCCCACACACAATAAGCCCAATTAGCATGGAACTATGCACTGGGAACATGTAGTTAAGACCCTGTTTTGTAAGCTACATTAAGGTCTCCAAAGACTTAAAAATCAATTGTTACAGGAACACACTGCAGACATTTATTCATGAGATGAGTATACGTATTCGCAAGCTGAATAAGTTTTCTTGAATTTCAGTCCCAGAGTGCCTATTTCAGAGGTCCATATTTCTATAGCAACATTCCCATTAACCACCAGGAAATGTTGGATTAGACCTACTTATATTGCAGAATAATTTCAATTATGATTCCAGGAAGCCTGTTTGAAAAGCTCCTGTCTTTCAAAGAAGTGATCTTTCAAGCTGTGACCAAGCAGTATTTAAGCTTCCAAGCAAAGAATTACAAGTTCTTTTTCATTATTGTCATGTAGACACCTTACAGTATCCTTTCAGCAGAAAACAAACACCAGTATGGAGATTTCAGGACAGAAAATGCAAAGTTGAATAAAACCTTCATGCAATGCAAAGAAGAGTCAAACAAAAGGCTCTGGGACCTTAGCTCAGTAGTAAAACAGGTCCTTCACCTATAAAGATCTTGATCAGAAAATAACCACACTTGTCTGTTTCAAGTTAAGAAGGATGAAGAAAAATGCAGCAATGTAGGCAACAAAAAAACCAGTCTAATGTACCTGTAGCCCTGCCAGAAGTGGTCATAACCACTGGCCATGAACCAGTGGTCCTTGACTACTGTCCTCAGAGGACAGGATTCTACCTCACTCTATGAGGTACCTGTGCAACATGTTAGCAAGAAGTCTACTTCATGCAGTGTCAGTCTGCAGCAAAACATTCCCAAACCTGCATTCCACAAAGATCTGAAGTTAGTGCTGAAGTAACAGCCTTAATTGGCATGCAGCTTGTTCCTGGGAATATAGATCATTCTTATAGCTTTGTCACTTGCTGGTCAAAAAAGTTCAAATCCTGAGACAGGTTTTCTGCAAGAAGTTTGACAGTCACAACATCTCTCTTGATGGCACACTGGACTCTATTGTCCAAGTGACAGAATTCCACTACAGCTTAATCTCTCCATCTGAACTGCTGTGCTCCCACCTTTCCTAATGACATCAGCCCTCCATTGTGTTCTGTCACCAGCTGTGTCAAGTAAGGCATCTAACGGAATCCAGCTTCCACAAAAGATACAGCAAAGGACAGAGTCCCTTCTCTTCCCTTGAAATATCACTTTCTTAACAGCTTCCACCGTTTTGTTACAGGCAGAGGGGCACTGCTTAACCAAACAGACCAAGCTCAGCCTTATGAAATGGAAGTTTTTGCCTATTACCAAAAATATGAATCATCCCAGTGATAAGCCAAGTACTCTGCTGAAACTAGAGCTTGTTTCAACTAGGAAGAAAGAAATTCAGTTCACAAACATGAATATCTAACTTAGGTAAGATGCTATGAATACAGCTCCTTTAACTTAACCTCAGTATTCTGCAAGTAAACAGAATTGAATCTCACTGACAAACAGAAACAAATTCAGAGCTGTTTGTGTTTATGGACTAGATATTCAAGCTGCAAGGCCAGAAAAACAAAAAGGATACCAATGCCTGAGCTAGAAATTAATGCAACCTTGGCATACTGAACAAGATCACCAGCAAGTAAAGTGAGCAACCTATCAGAACCAGATAAGCAACGTAAGTTAACTTCATTCCTCTACTCAAAGAGACCAAACCAGATAAAGCTCAAGGTAGGAACATGGGTAAGCCTTTTTTTTTTTTTTTCCATCGGTAAGCACAAATTTTACAGAAACCCTGCTTTTCAATCCAATTATCTGGGTCTACTACCCTGTAGTCATAGGTAGCATATCAAATGGTAGAGGTAAAAGGGTAAACAAGACCACAGCAATAGAGTTAAGCTGACCTGAAGCTGCCTCAAAGATTTTCACACCAGGCAGTACAGACATGCAGGACTTGGCTTACTTTCAGTCTTCAGAAAAAAATAAATATATGCTGGTTTTACAATTTCACTGAATTAAAAGGTTTAGAGGTAAGATAAGAATGTTTTCTTCCAAAAGTTAAACCCTGATTAGAAGATACAGACCAACAGGGAGAGATAACATGCTATGATTACTGCTGTACTCCACTGCCAGTGGTCAGGAAACCGAGCTGCCCACCAATGGCATCACTGTTGTCACCAGTAATTTGGCAGAGAAGATTTGCTACTGGACAGGGTAGGGTGGATGGCAAACCCCTGTCATCGACATAATAAATGCTGTTAAAAAGCTGCACCGAGACTCCAGAGGGCTCTTGGTTCTGTATCAGTGCCTGCTCTAATGCAATCAGACACCACCTTCCTCAGAACATCGTCAGCAGCAGTCTGCTGAGTCATAGAGCCTGTGGGGACACTGGAGCTGCAGGGCCTGCGAGCACTCGCTGCACTCGAACTGCTGCAGAGCTGAGCACTCCAATCGCAGAGAACAGCGGTGCAGCACTGCCACACCACAAACACCTGGAAAAACCCCTCAGGCCCCAGTGAAACAAGGTAAGCCTGAGCTGAAGTACACAGTAGCTCAGCATCTTGTATAACCCAGCAAAGCTTAAGCTGTTTTAAAAAAAGTCTTCGTAGTTCTTCTGTACACATACAGCGAGTTCCCCTATTTCCAACCTTCTCACACCCATGTTGTCACAAGCAATCCATACAGAATGACCAGCACCACATCTGCAAGGATCTTGTCATTGCAAAAAAAAAAAAAATTCAGACATAAGCAGTATTATTTGTCTTCAGAAAAATCTACAGTGTATGTATGTATCTCAATATCTACCTCTCTCTCTGTATGTATATATCTATGTATATACATGTATCTATCAGTCCTGAAAGTATTTTAGAAGAGATTAAGAACAGGATATGCAAGAAAATACTTCAGTGCTAGCATGTAGAGCAGCTAATACCTTTAACCTTCTTCAACTGGCACAGGTTATTAGTTTCAGACCATATCTGTCACCAGCATGCATGTTTCCTTTTATCTGAGCTTTTTTTTGCCCTGTTGCACTTGGCATATGCACTCTTTATAGTGAAAACAAGCTCTAAAAATTAGAAGCTTGGAACAGTGACAGGCTAGCTCTAAGCCAGTCATTATTTCAAAACCCAGCTCTCAAAATAAACTAGTATTATGACAGCACCTCACCATGTTAAATACACAGATGTACAAGAAAGTGTTCAATGCTAATTATTTCCATCTGAGGGAAAAAGTAAAAGTCATGCTGCTAGAGCAAGCTAGACATCTGCTTTGGAAAATTAATCCCTGAGAAAACCATGACATGATTAAGAGTTTTTTCAGCTGCCAACACTGAGTGGTGCATGATTTGTGCAGAGTTCTTCGCTACTCTTGGTTGGTTGCAATGATTCTAAAATACAAAAGCTTATAAAGTTTCCTTGATTCACATCAATATCTGAACACTAAGAAAAAAGTATGTTTTGTGCAAGTGTTACTGAACAGTCACATTTAAAAGTGAGAAATGCTTAATACGTCCTCAGATCTGTTATTAAAATAGCTACAGTACCCCTTGGAATGACCTCTTCCACACAAAAGGCAATATTCATTATTGACCTTCAATGCAGCGAATCTATATACAGCTGGCACAGCCAAAAGGCT
This sequence comes from Pachyramphus minor, assembly GCA_013397135.1. Taxonomy (NCBI): domain Eukaryota; kingdom Metazoa; phylum Chordata; class Aves; order Passeriformes; family Tyrannidae; genus Pachyramphus; species Pachyramphus minor. The sequence continues at coordinate 708,300 of VYXB01002999.1, read as the reverse complement.
GCTGCATGTAATTTAGTAAGCATAAAGACTGAAAAACAAACAACAAAAAATAAACTGACCTTATGTTTAGAATGCTGAAAATTTGACTCTTCCTGCTCTTCATGCTTCACTGAGTCAGCTCTCTCCCTTACACTCCTATACCCAGGACTGGGTATAATGTACTCTTTTCCTATGTCGATGTCTTTCATCTTCTGTAAACGCCAGGGTTTACACGTGTACTTTCACCTCAAATATCTGAAAAATAATTAAATTCCACTTCATTACACACTGTGCCCAACACACCAGTTCCGTTCAGTCAACTATTTTTAAGGTTTATCTCCAAAGTAAAAATCAGAAAGCAATTGTAAAAGAGTTACATCACAACAGGACTGTAATAACCTGATTTTGGAACTCAACACAAGACTACCTTCCCACGAACTAGTTTAAACATACCCTGAGGTAACCAAATAGTACCATGATCCTCAATGCACTAGAGTGCTGTCATACTTCCTCTCTTAGATCTCTGAAATACAATTATGCAATCTGACAGATTAAAGTAATAGCTACAGCATTTAGTTGAAACCCTGAGAAACTTGACTTGGAAGATAAAATCCCCAAAATCTTTTGCTGGTCTCTGAAGCTGCACATACCCAACAACTTATCAGCACATAATATAATGGCCAGACTTCGCGAATGAAGATATCCTTAACCACTAGACCACCAGGGACCCCCTTATCAGCACAAAGTTTTGCAAAACCAACCTTTCTAGAGATAATTAGTCATTACACACTCTTGAAAATACTTCCCTTCTCTATAGCATCGCTCGCTTACTCCATAGACTGGAGCAACCATTAAGCACGGACACGCACAGGAATGAGTCACACGTTCAGCTCTGCAGGTTTCCTCTCAGTCTATCAAACCGCACTGTAAGGTCAGGGGGAGACTCAGAGCTCCGAAAAAAAAAACCAAAAATCACAAAAACCCACTGCGGGATTCTATTTTATAACTCCGCTCTGTTCCATTCCGCCACCTGCCTCAAACCAAGGCGACGAGAGACGCCTGGTTACGCTACCCGGGTCACACTGCACCAGCAGCCTCGCCGCAGCAGCGCAGCCCCCAGCACGGCGGGGCCGGGGACGCGGCACCCGCGGACTCCGCGCCCCTCCCAGGGATGCGGGACAGCCCCCGCGGCCGGACACCCCCTCCCCTGCTCCCCCATCTCCCCGTGCCTCCGCCCCACCGGCGACAACACGAGAGCCCCCCCGCCTCGCCCAGGCACAGGTGCCCCCCGCCCGCAGCCGGGGCGGGACGGGCAGCGGCGTGAAGGGGCACCGCACAGCCCCGTCACGGAGGGTTAGGCGAGGGGGCTGCTCAGCCGGGCTCCTGACAGGAGAGGGGATGACAAAGCCGCCTGCTCGCCACACAAAGGGCCGCTCCCTCCCCGCCCGCCCGGAGCCGGCCCCGCTCACCTCCGCCCGCCTTCGGCCCCACTGCAGCTTCTCCACTCCGTGGCCGCGAACCCAAACAACGCCGCTTATAGCGGTTCCGGCGTGCCCACTGCGCCTGCGGGGGGGCGCTGCGGCGGCCGCTCCTTCCCGGCGCCCCACGGGAGATGTAGTCCATATCTCGGTGCCGGCCGCCCGCCGGTCTTGGGCCGAGAACTACGCTTCCCAGCAGGCACCGCGCGGGCCGTCTCCGTTCGGCCGCGCCCCCGTCTCGCCTCGCCCCGCCCAGCCCGGTCCCGCCGATCCTGCCGCAGCGTGGGGGTCTGGAACGTTCGCCGCCCGCCGGGGCACCGCGGGCAGCGCATCTCACCGCGCCGCATCTCGCCGCACCGCTCGGCAGGGCGGCAGCGCAGTGCAGTGCAGCCCGGCGCAGCGCCGTGCCGTACCGGGCGGTACCGGGCAGTGCGGGAAGGACGGNCGCCGCAGCAGCGCAGCCCCCAGCACGGCGGGGCCGGGGACGCGGCACCCGCGGACTCCGCGCCCCTCCCAGGGATGCGGGACAGCCCCCGCGGCCGGACACCCCCTCCCCTGCTCCCCCATCTCCCCGTGCCTCCGCCCCACCGGCGACAACACGAGAGCCCCCCCGCCTCGCCCAGGCACAGGTGCCCCCCGCCCGCAGCCGGGGCGGGACGGGCAGCGGCGTGAAGGGGCACCGCACAGCCCCGTCACGGAGGGTTAGGCGAGGGGGCTGCTCAGCCGGGCTCCTGACAGGAGAGGGGACGACAAAGCCGCCTGCTCGCCACACAAAGGGCCGCTCCCTCCCCGCCCGCCCGGAGCCGGCCCCGCTCACCTCCGCCCGCCTTCGGCCCCACTGCAGCTTCTCCACTCCGTGGCCGCGAACCCAAACAACGCCGCTTATAGCGGTTCCGGCGTGCCCACTGCGCCTGCGGGGGGGCGCTGCGGCGGCCGCTCCTTCCCGGCGCCCCACGGGAGATGTAGTCCATATCTCGGTGCCGGCCGCCCGCCGGTCTTGGGCCGAGAACTACGCTTCCCAGCAGGCACCGCGCGGGCCGTCTCCGTTCGGCCGCGCCCCCGTCTCGCCTCGCCCCGCCCAGCCCGGTCCCGCCGATCCTGCCGCAGCGTGGGGGTCTGGAACGTTCGCCGCCCGCCGGGGCACCGCGGGCAGCGCATCTCACCGCGCCGCATCTCGCCGCACCGCTCGGCAGGGCGGCAGCGCAGTGCAGTGCAGCCCGGCGCAGCGCCGTGCCGTACCGGGCGGTACCGGGCAGTGCGGGAAGGACGGCGCCTTGCACCGTTGGGGAGGGGCGGGGTCCCCTGTGTTCGGACGCACGCAGAGCCGAGGGGCAGGCGCTGTGCTGCGGGGAGGACGAGGAGGGTCCCGGTGCCCCCCCTGGCTCCGCAGGGCGCTGCCTGGTTTGCGGGGCGGAGCAGCGGCGGTGCCGGCGGGCAGAACAGGGCCGGGGGCCGCCCCTCCCCGCTGGTCTGTGGGTTGCACCAGCCTGTCCGTCGCTGCCGGTTATCGCAGCCCCTCGGCCGGGGAAAGTGCGGACCTGCACTTATCTGGGGCTTAACCTCGGGTCAGCCGGGCCCGCAGTGCCGCTCCTGTGCGCCGGCTGTGCTCCGACAGCCGCTGCCGGACGGCTGCTGCTTTGCAACGAGCCAGGCTCGGAGCAGGACTCGATCCCCTTGCCAAGCCCCTGCTGTGCCCCTCCAGCTCCCAATCGGACCAGCTAAAGGGACGGTGAACTTGTCCCAAGGTTTCCCCAGCCAAGCTTTGCCCGCTGACAGGGAGGGAAGCTGCGGCTGTGTGGTGTGGTGATGGCTGGGGGCCAGTAACCCTGCTTCCCCAAAACAGTGTGATACGGGGTCTCCACCCTCAGCCTCAGGAGAGTCAGTGAAGGAGGAGATGGACACAGCTGCATTTTCTCTCACAAAGGGCTGTAAATATCCTTAACAAACCCTGAGCTGTAGCTTCTCCCCTGCTGCGTTTAAATACCCTGTCCTCAGCTGACATCTTCCTTCCACCAGCCAGATTTGGCTGATGTCTCATTTAAGTGGTTTATATAACGAGTGCCTGTTTGCACCGCGGTCCTTGCTCTCCTGTCAGGAATGTTTCTGAGAGTCAATTTAATAGAAATACTGAAATAAACTCAGATAAAGATGAGAAATGGGAATCTGGAAATAAAACTGGACCAGAATATTCCCTCCGAGCCCACGAGCCAACAGTACAAGTAAAAGGTGTCACCATGCAAAGAGTTCAAGGACACCCTTAAGGTACCAGAGAACCCCTGCAGTGCTCCCTGACACATATGGTCACACATCCTGCAGACCTCCAATTCCATTTCTGGAAAAAAAATGAGAATCAGCTCCATTGCAGGTACTCTAACATTTTGAGATGGGAGGACTACAGGCAGGCAGACGTACCTTGCCGTGGTATAGCAGCTGAGTACACAAGCAGCTGCTGCATTTTCCTGCAGTCTGTTCCCAGGACTCACAATAATGCAATTTGAGATTAGTTTGACTGACATTTTATTGGGGAAGGAGCTGCAAGGTGCACTTCATGCTTTATAAATGCTATGTCCCAGAAAAAGGTGGATTTTAAGACAGAATCCAGAAGACAATTTAGAGTAAGTCTCTGAACAGTTGTTAAACTGACCTTTATCTCCATGAAAAACACTGGAGTGTAGGAGTTAGTAAATATGCAATTACTGAGCCATGCAATTAAACAGCATAAACAGAAAGGGCAAAGTATGAATGATAGGGAAAATTAAACTGTGTTAAAGCTTCAAGTGAATCACTTGTATTTTAGGGTGTTGACCTGAAAATGTTCTGAGCAGGAGCTTGTCTGGCCCCTGGGTTGTGGAAGCAACAAGAGCTGTTTTTTGGAAGTGGCTATCTGTGAGCTGATGACCTCTTGAAGCCCAAAGGCTCTGCATCATGTGCCTGGAGAGGAAGAACATGAACCTCCATTATGCCAAAGTCATTACAAAATCTGTTCAGAAAGATGAGCAGAGAGTGTTGTTTAAGCCAAGGGAGCCAGGGCCCTTCCTACGCTGTTCCGTCCTCTATTTCTCCAGTGCTGGAGTAGATCTGAGAGTAAAGGGGAGGACATGAGTGCTAGTAGAAAGCTGCTGTTAAGTAACAATGTGTACACTCCACTCAGACTAGCTCCGGGCAATGGGCACACAGCAGCAGCAGCAGCGTTTTCACACCTGTGGTCCTACGAGTGTACATACTCCCTTGGTATGATGGTGGGATGAAAATGCTTATGTAGGCATAACCCACTTTTTAGTGTGTCACGAGTCTCCTCCAGCATTTGTTCTAAAGGCTATAAATGTACTGGTGCTACCAGCCAGAGGAGTTACATCTTTAGCTCCAGTGGCAGCAGCTAATGCTTTTAGTGCTGCGAGTCCCGGATTCACCCCTGAGAGATGGCAGCTGTTACATAAACAAGGCCTGTACAGTATTAAAACTTGCCCTGATTCAAGATCTGGGATTTGCTGTAATCAGCCCTGACTGCACAAGAAAAGCAGAGCAAGACCAAAGAGATAGTGGCAGTTTTAAAGACAAGGCCTGTAGACCATGTGTGTTAGTTTTCTTAGAGGTGCTCTCCCCCAACCCAAAACAAACATCAGCAACAAATTTCAAGTAATGTTTGAAATAAGCTGATTTGAGCCATTAGAGCTGAAAATGGAACATCTCTGGGTTGACCAGGAAAGCCAAGATTCACTCTGTGGCGATGTTGGTCTTTATCTATATCTTTCCTACTACATCTTTCCACATAGGATCTGAGGACCTGCTTCTGCCTTTTGGGGAAATGGAGCAGGTGCTGCCCAGGTGACTTAACTGAGCTGAGCCTTGGATGCAGAGAGACAACCTTCAGGAGATGTCCCAAGTTTGAGGAGCATGGCCACGCTCAGTGCTCAGCATTCGGGTTCTCATCACTGCAATTAAGACCAGCATATCAAACACACAAAACCCTGTTGCACACATGACTGTGAAGCAGAGAGCTTCTTGTGTGATGATGGGACTCAAACACCTGGTGAGCCCAGAAGACTCTGGCTGCACAGGTTGGGTGAGGGATTAATGGGGTGGTGCGGTCAGAGTTTTACTACTGAGAAAATATTGCAATGAGGCACTGGGGTAAAACAACTTTTCTCTTTGCCCTGAAAGAAAAGCCGTCCCCCAAAGAAGCAGCACAATGTGATTGGAATAATGTCCATGGAATTATGTAGAATACCAAGAGATGCCTTGGGCTAACAAGAGTGGAGAACTGTAACGCTGAACTTGCCACCTATCCATTGCCTCCTTTCAGACCTATGGGCTCTGCGAGATGGCTGGGGAACACAGCATGCTTTGGCCAGGGTGGATGATCCTTGAGAAGGCATCTTCCTATGGCACAAATCTGGAACTGCTGTGGAAAGCAGATCCTCTCCCAAATCCCCTTTCCTATGTACCTCATACAGAGAGGACGTCTTCTTACCCTTCCCTACTGGGATGCTCAGCCCCAGATGCTGAGGATTGCATTTTCAGCATGAGTTTCCTGAGTGTGTCCCTCCTGATGAGCGTGCTAGCAGTTGTTATGCTTGCTAGTGCTTTTTTACTGTCTCACTGATCAGAGCTCTCAGCCATGAAGTGCAGAACCCAGAAATTAATTGGACAGCTTAAGTAAAAGTCCCTTGACCAAATTTAGCCTGTAGCGCTGCAAACTGTAATAAGTCCAGAAATAGAGAGGTCTGGAGAGACTGCATTCATCAGCTTGTTCATGATTCTCTATCCCTGTATAGGACCCAATCTTTTATTGATCATCATGTCCAGGTCTCCCTCCCACACGTAGCCTATTACTTCAGGACTTGGAGCTCTCAGAGCAGACCAAAAGATTTCCCATTGCACTGCAGCAACATCATTCTTCTGGAAAGCAATAATTTAGCCTCAGCTGGGCCATGTGAGCCACCAATCCATGTGGGCAGCTTGGCAGATTGAAACAAGCGTCAGGTAGGTACAGACTGACAACAAACTGGACAGTAAAGAGACATTGCTATTCATTTTCCTTTGTATCTCATATTCACCTTCACAGCTGCGGCTGTGTGGAAAAATATGTGGTAAAAAAAAAAAGTATGTGGTAAAACCATCAACAAGAAGATCACTGAGAGCAGTCATTCTTAATCCATCATCCTTAGTCTCCAGAGTTAACAACCCATTGAAGAGACAGACAGGAGGACAGAAGTCAATGTGGTACTTGAAGTAGAGCTGTCAGAGACTGCTGTGACTTGCTCAATCATTCCCCTCTTAAATCTCACTAGCAAACAAACAATTTTGGGACATCCATGGTCTGGGTTCGTCACATGAGAACCACAGTCCAGTTTCCTGCAAATAATGACGTTAATAATCAGCAGTAACGTTGCATAATAGGTCATTACTTGTTACAGCAAGAATCGGGCACAGTTACCTTTAATTTAAGAGAAGTTATCGTATCTAATGGATTTGGTCATGTCTTGCAACTGAAGAACAAGCAGAGGCACAAATACTCCCTGCACATATTTAGTGCTGCTGGCATTTGAGTCTTACTAAATATACTGCTGCTGTGTACAGGGCCTGGAGAGGCCCTGCCCTCTGAGCTGCCTGGATAGACACAACTGTCCATGCTGTGCCAGGCATCTCCCTGTTCTACTAGACCATAGATGCTTGTCTACAACAGTGTGCATATACCACCGTCTACCTGGCTCCATCCAAACCCACAGCATGGGGCTAATAATGTCCCCAAACGGACCTGGTACCAAAACCACCTCCCCATTTTAGTCATAGCTCCACAGAAAGAGGTTAGCAGGGTCAGAGAATGAAAGGCCTAGTGCCATGAGCCAACCATTTCCTGGAGCTCAGCATTTTCCATGTGGCTGCTCTGATTTTCAAGGCATGCAAGGCACAGGACCTTGTGGGATGCTCAAGAGCTAAGCAATGCCCCAGGAATCCCTCACTTAACAGTATGGACACTCTCTGAGCTCTCACGTTTTCATTACTGCAGTCTCATTGTGCTTGCAGCTCTTCAAATGACTCATGCAGACATTCAAGTCCATGTGCTTTATATTGCCTCAGTGCTGAACAATCTGTTTTGCTGATCAGAAAGTGGTGAGAGTGGAGGCCAGCTCACACAGCACAGCAAGGAGCTGTGATCTCCCCATCCTTCCCCCAGAAAAATACAGAAGAGAGATATGATGTGTTCGGACATAGAGAAACAAGGAGACTTTCCCTTTCCTCCTGACCTGTTTTAGTGGAAAGAGTTCATTAATATCTTAGTACACCTGTGCATTTGGCTTTCCTGGAAGCAAACTGTATTTGCTTGATGTTTGTGCAGAGCTGCTAGCAAGTGTGGGTGTTCACACTGTGATTGTGTTTCAGAGGATGAGGCTCCTGGGCCGATCCAGGCAGAGATACCACTCCAGTCTACAGCAGTACCACCCATTGCCTTCCCGTCAGTTCATGTGGGAGGATCAACCTTCCTAGTCAAGCTAATGATGTTTTATTCTCAACAACTTCTACAAATAGCCGCGCTTTTGCAACAAATGCCTTTCAGTGGTTTGTGAGTTTTTTCAGGTTTTGATCACCCTGCCCTATTTCTGCAGCATTTGTGCTTGTCAGAGTGCAGAAGTAAAAGGTGCAACGCTGTGCTCTATCACACAGATTAAATTTGGTTTGTAATTCATCATTCAGGTCAGGAGCAGAAAGCATTGAAGTAACTTATTTCATATGCTACCTTCTCTGGGTTTTGGGAGAGTGGGGTACAAATAATACCCTCCCAACACAATTAGCAGCAACTTGTTAAAAAAAACAAGAACCTTTCAAAGCTGTTTCAATGTTTAAAATGTAATCCAGTGCAGAAAACCAGTTTAAGGCAGTTCTGTTTCTAGACTGATTGTTCAATCTTTGTTCTATAAACCTGATGACTCGGAAGACAAGATCAATTCAAGGGCAAAGTGCTGCCCAGGGGCCAGAAGCAGATGCAGACCTACCCGCTGTAGCAAGTTGTGTGGTTCCCACACCTTGCACCACACCCACGGTTAATTGATAGAAATCAGCAGCATGGGTCACGCTGGAGCCGGCCTGTTCTCACTGGCACAGCAGACTCGAGCCTTGGCTGTGCTGTGTGGTACGGCTGGTTGTTTGAGGAACTTAGTGGAAGGGACACACAAAGCTGCAATAAAAACGCTGGAGATGTATCTGGATGAGCATTAACGGACTGGGATTCATCCTAGCTTCACAACCTCTGGCTTTGGGAGTTACATCATTTCAGCTGTGTCCTGCTGCAGACGTGCAGCTCGGCCTTTGGTTAGTCTGTAGTATTAAGTATGCGGGGAGAAACTCCTCTAACCCCTCTCTGAAAGCAGTACAGCATTGTCCCCAAGCCAGGGCATAAGGAAAGGAAAACAGCCATGTCAGAGTGTTGTGTTCAGTCTGCTTTTCTGGAACTGGTTTTGGTATGGCCAAGCAGCCATGGCCAGAGCTATGTGGGACAAAGGCTGTGGCAGGGGAGCTGGTTCAAACCTTACAAAACCTGGAGGTGGTGGCCAGGGCCTGACGCAGCACGACCTTCCCGTTGGCTCTCAGGGACACAGTCACAGCCTGCTGCCAGGGCAAGGCACACTCTGTCCACTGCTTGTCTGCCTCTGTAAAAACAAAGCTGCGGGTCCACTGAGGTGAAAGTGTCACTACTTCCAGCTGCGTGGAAACAGCAGAGCCAGGCACAGCAGCAAGGTCACTCACCTGGCCTGTATAGGGATGCTGGTTTCTTACAGCTGCCCATTTATATGGCTGTGCAGGGCACACTTGATAAGAACCATCAGGATGTACTGTGGAAAAACAATGTATGGATGGAGCAGTGACAGCTCCATGCAAGAGTGCAAAGTGCTGCCTCCTGCTGCTCTCCCCACCTGTCCCCACAATGCTGCATCTCCTCTGAGCAGCACATGGTTCATGAGGTGCACAACAGGCATGGATAGACACCACCTCTTTCATCTTCCAGCAGATTGTGAGCTTACCAGTAGCTTGTGTCTTCCTTCCTGTTCCCCCAAACACTTCCCATTTCCTATATTCGTTCTGAAGTGGCTCTGTCAGCATCCATCCAAGATCTCGTGATGCTGCATCACAGTGACATCCAACACCCTCCTCTGCTGCTCTCTCCTCCCCCAAGAGACAGTTTGTGGGTGCCAGTAGCTCTCTGACCACCTGCTATCATCCTCTGTGGAGATCCTTGTTGATGATAGCCCAGCTGGCCACGACATACCTCACATCTGCATCTGCCCCACTCCTGGGAACATGGGATTGTGCCTGGCAGCAGGTCTGTAGGGAAGGTAATGCTGTGGGGACTGCCACTACAGCTGGAGTCAAGGTCTCCATGTCCCCATGTGTTCTCAAACCCCAAGGGCTTTTCCATAGTGGAAATACAGCCAGCCTGTATTTGCCCCCATACTCCCAGGTGTCCCTCTGAGGTGTATGGGGAGGATGAGCCAGCCTCAGCCAGCACACAGCAAGCAGCCTGTGGGGAGAGGACAGCTCTGTCCCATTGGAAACACCTCAAGCAGCATGAACAAAAAAGGGCTTCAAAAAAAGGAGAAAAATAATTAAAAATGCTGGGAGCCCCTGCCAGTGCCCGGAATCCCAAGTGGTGGAGAAAAGGCCAGCTGGGATGCCAATTTTGGAGCTCGCCAGTTTTAGAAGCAAATGAGGACAGCCAAGGTCAGAGAGTGTTGGGCCTCTGGAATTGTTGCTGTGCGGCTGAAAACTGGGAAAAAGGGGAAGCTGCAAGTCAAACACAGCTCTGTCCTCGCCTGTGCAGCTGGGTCTGGGGCTCTCCTGGGTCCTGAGATGGTCAGGTCCCAGGGGCTGGCCTGGCTGCACACAGGGGTGATAGGGGTAAGAAGCTGTTTTTTTTAAGAATCCTCCTTGGGGTTGCAGGGAACACAGGCAGTTAACAAGGGAATGGGAACTCCAGGCACCAGTGAGTAATTATCAGGGCTTGGGAGACTTACTCTGCTCTGTCACTGTGGGAGAAAGCAGCAGAAGTAGTTGTTGACTCCTTTCTCCTCCCAGGAAATGGTTTCCTGGGGGCTCCCAAGACAAACCCCCTGTGTGCCTCTTGTTTTGATGAGCTAACTGCTTTCGCTTCCTCGGGAAGTGCTGCCTGAGCACCAGCAGCCACACTGCAATGCCCCCACAGCACCCTGGTGCCCATGTCCCTGGGGACCTCCAGTCTCCCCTCCATGCATTGCCAACATCAGCCCCCCCAGGGCTTGTGTCAGACTGACACAGTGAGTGGTGGGTGTCACATGTGTCCTGGGGGGCTCTTGGCCCCCAAGTGACAGACTAGAGCTACCATGCAAGGAGTGTGGGTCTCAGTGGGGGTGGCAATGGCACTTGCTCAGACCTCTCTCATTGCTTCAACCAGTGGGACTGTGGGGACTGCTGTTGTGGGAAACAAAAAAGTTTGGGACTTTGGGGCCTAGGCAGCACCCTGGGTTAGCCAAGGCAAAGCCTCCAGTAACGACATGGCCCAAAAGGAAATACGGATCAGTCTGAAACATTAAGGCTGTCTGTAAGGCTACAGAAACCCCTGAAAAGGAAGGTGTATGTCAGGTGTAGGTTTGCTTTGCCACACAGAGCCATGTCACATGCCTGTCCCATGCACTGCTGACAGGGACAGTCCCCCAGCTGTTTCTGAGCCACTAATAGGAAAAGCCCCATATTTAATCATCGCTTAGTCCAGTCAACTGGAAACAAAGCATTCTGGCTGCTGCGTGCTGCTCTCCATCATGACGTGGGAGGACAAGAACCCTTCCAGCTGTAGCTGCAGGGATGAGACTGGTGCTCGAGGTGAGGCAAGCAGCTCTAGCATCTGCAGCCTGGTTAACTGAAAGAACAGCTCCACAATGGTTAGAGTAACAAACCCAGCCTAACACCAATAACAACAAAATAGCCCAAGCTCCAGACCGGCCCTGCCCTCTGCCCTGAACTGGGAGTGCAACAAATAGGCACTGGGGAATGTAAAGACTTGAAACATCAGTACCAGCTCCTCCAGCGTGTGGTTACAGGATGGCAGCAGGGAGGCGCTGCCGAATTCCTGAGGTGGTCACCAGCTTGTTCTGTGACCACAACTGTATCACATCTCCAACTCGTGGCTCAGTTCCTCCTCCTAAAAAATGCATGACTGCTGGAATCTGTGTGACAGAGGCAAAGGACAGTTGCTGTAGGAAAAGCAGCGCAAAGTCTCAAACTGTTGCTGGGCAGAAGGTCCTTCCCATAAGTGAGCAGCATCTGGCTTCCTCTTAAAGACAAAAGATTGAACCAGTTTGAACTAATGGAAAATACACTGCTCAGACCCAGCTCCTTGTCACTAAGGCACATGTAGCATCAATCACCAGCTGCTTCTGACTTGAAAATACAGCAGCTCCTCATGCAGGTGGGAAAAATGAACTCCAGTATTGGAGCCTTTGTGAATCCTATTGCTGGCCTCCACTGCCTTTAAAAAAGCCAGGGCCTGCCCTTTGCAGTTCACTTACTGTGGCCAAAGTCTGGTATGAATTAAGTGTTGGTTTGTCGTTTTTCTGTTTTCTCAGTGATGCAGAGATAGTTTAAAACATATTTTACTGCATACTTTTATCAGGTTAATCAGATCTCACAGTGATGTCCTGTGATTGCAGGCAGAGATGCAATTTAGATAAAGTTTCTGGCTGAACACCTGCGTCACCTGCAGGTAAGAGTAGGTCTGGGTGATGACTCCGCAGGGATGATCCCTTCACCATCCAGCTGTGGGGGGAAGAGCTGAGCCCTGCCTGTGCATTTAGGTCTGCATGTTCTAGACTCTCTCCTTGCATCAGCACCAAGTTGAGTTACTGCAGTCACGGTGTCTTTGGGTTTACCTTTGCCCTGTTTTGCATGTCACGTCATCACAGACACTGCTTCAAAGTCCAAGCCAGGGCTTTACACGTGCCTGTACCCAAGAGGTTGGTTGTGATCCTGCTCTGCAGGGATCAGAGCTGTTGGGTTATCTCTTAGGGCCAAGGATCAAAGCTGAGTATAATGGTCCTGCTAAGAGTGTTTATTCCCCTACACAGTACTGGCACTGCAGCCATGCCTGGACTCCCTCTTTGGAAGTAGTGGCTCTCTGATGGGGACAGACAGCGCCAGAGGAAATCCAGCCTGGCTCTGACAGCATGCATTAAGCCTGGCTGGGTTAGGAGGGTCTGAGTGCTGAGGAGGGGGGTGTATTCCTGCCCTGTGGAGCTAATAATTTCATTTCATCTCAGGTGACTGCATCAAGCAAGAAGCAATTTTGATAACTATAAGGTGGCAGGTATCAAACTTTGTGATTGGTAGTGTCACCAGTGCTTCAGGCTCTGGTTGATTGCAAAAAGGTGAAAAGAAGTAGAAATAATACATCTGTTTAGGGCACCTGAGCCGGCACTTGAAGGAGAGTGGTTGCAGACAAGTGGAGGCTGGGAAGCTCCCAGAGACAAAGCATCCTAACTCCCACTGATATGACAGAAAAGTGGTGGGATCACTGTGATGAATTCCTCAGTGTATCTTGTGTACAGACCCTTCTCACATGGCTGAGCACATTGCATTATAACATTATTCATTGCTTTGACTTGAAAGGAACGGGAAAAAAAGAACCTCTAATCCAAGAGACTTTATTTTTTCTAGTTTGCAGTATATTACCTTTTCTTTGGTATCTACTACAGCTGGAACAAGCACATCTACACTACCAGGAAAAAGGTCATTAATCAGCGACTTCCTTCAACTTTTCTGCAACCATGTGCATATTGCACTTTGAAATATATCCCTGGCAAATTAAAAGAAGTGTTGGAATGAGTCCATGGAAAACATAAGTTCAGTAACCTGATCTGTAGTGTACAACATCTGTCAAGATAACGTGATCTCTCAGCGGCTTTGATGTGATGGAAGGGGGCCGCTGAGTTCCCCTGAGAAAGTTTCCCTTCTCTCTCTTATTAATTAGATCTAAAGGCAGCCCCAGCACAATGATTTTCTAAAACAAAACTCTGGGTACATGAACAACTGAATGGGTCCTTGAAAAGGCACAGTTACTGAACATCACTCAATTCCCAGCCACCCCTGAAAATGCAAAGCCCTTTGGGCTGAAAGTGCTAATAAATGTGCCTTTCCTGTGGAGCTCCAGGCTTGCAGGAGGAGGAGGGTTAAAGGAAATGTGCCCTCTCCTCTGAACAGGGCCCTTGCAGGCAAGGCAGTGATCAGAGCACAGATAGCTGTGCCTTGATCAAAGCTCCCCCTCGCTTCTGGCAGACCAGGCAGAGGGAAGCAGAGCTGCCTCCTTCCTGAAATGATGCATCTGCTGCCGGCAGCAGGAAGAAGGCAGAGGGATGGAGAACTACTCCTCCTCTAGCATCTTCTCCAGGCAGGGATGGGGCTGCTCCAGGAGGGAATGCTGCAAGAGCTCTTTTCCTCCTCTGGACAAGATCAGGGATGAGAACTTACCCTGCCTTTCTACAGGAGAGGAGCAACCCCCTCTCAAAAAGGGAGCAGGAACAGAGCAACCATTCCTGCCGGTGCCTGCTCCGTGTCAGTGCCGTAAGGCCCCAGGGTGGGAGGGATGGAGGGATAGGTTGGAGCCAGCTAGGGAGCTGGAGACGAGGCCTTGGGTCAGAGAGTGGCCAGCCAACTTTCTGGGTATTTGCTCTGGCTGTTTAGAAATAGGGAGTTCCCTCCTTGCCCTTGTCAACCCTGAACCCATGTCCCTTATCATGATACAGGTGACAGCAGGTCCTGTCCCTGTACTGCTTTGCAGTATGGCAAAGTCTCTGCAGTTCCAAGGCTGCCATTACCCAGCCCCACACATTTTTCTCTCTGGCTCAGCCCCTTGTATTCCTTCCTAGCAGATATTACTGAAGCCTCTCTGAGCTACCCTTACGTACTTATTTGGAAAGGGCTGTTCCCAGATTCTCTTGCTACAGGAATACACACATATGAGAGCTGGAAATGGGTTAGCTGGGAAAACAGGAGGCAGCTCTGCTTGTGCACCACTGAACTGGGAAAAAGAATTTGTTCGCAGGCTGCAATCCCATTTCACTTGGCTCAGTGCAGAGCCAAATGGGAGTACAAAGCTGAGGGTAAACCCTGGACTAAGGTACAGTTTGAAGGGCAGGGACCCCAAGGAAGGAGGTGTTACCCATGTAGTACTGGTGCAAAAACTTTTATGTGAATAAAGAACACAGAAAGAGCGGGGGAAGTATTACTCTCTAGACTGACAAGCCGTTCTCAGGGAGAAAGTGATCTCTTGGGCGTTCATGATCAGGCAGTCCCTGCGTGACTGGGACTGCTGGTTCCTGTGGCTGCTCCAGCACTGTCCCTAATGGGAAATGTGTTTTGCTCTTCAGACTTGAGTGGCTTCTGGGGTCACGCAGGGTGGCTGGCTCCAGGGACTGCCATCTCTGGGGCTGGAGCACATGCCAAGACCAGATGGCCCTTGACTCATTTTCTGCTCCTGGACAGGGTGTCCTCACTGAGCTCACTGAGAAGCCTAAGCTCAAAGCCTCATCAGTCTCTGAGAGTGACCAGAGAGATGAATCAGCAAAGGATGGAGCTAGAGCATGAGCAGGGATAGCAGAAGAGCATCACAGAGGTGATCCTCCATCTGCACCATGGTTACCTAGGCAAGACCATGTCTGTTAGTTGGACATGAGCACCATCGCTCTGGAGCTGGTGTTTCTCCTCAGGAGAGCAGCTGCTGGTGAGGGATAATGGAAGCAGATACCTAAGAAATCTGGAAGTAGCTGTTGCTTGCTGAGGCCATGGGGAGAAAGAAAAAACATTGGAAGAGGAGCTGGATCAAGGCTTGTAAAGAAAGGGCTGGAAACTCAGGTAAAATATCCATGGAGTATGACCTACAGCTCAGTCTGCATCTGTGAGCCAGAGCTTGGGACCAGGAAAAACCACAGAATGAAGTAAATTAGAGAGACATTTACTCTGTGACTTACCTGTGCTTTCTCTGCCTCTCCTCTAATTTCAGGTTCCTGAGCTCCAGGCAGGGCTAGTTAGTGGCAGACAGTCACATGAATGTCCCTTCTCTAGAGTAAGCAGTGGGGCACTTCTGCTGTCCCCTGTCTCTCCAGGGAGACCTGTGCCACCTGTGGGGAACCTGTTCAGCTTGGCATACCTGTGGGGTACCCAGTGGCATGGGATGAGCATCCACAAGCAGCACTCTGCTGCACTCTGCTCACTGCAAGTGTTCTGCTCCTTGCAAAGAGACCCCTCCAGTCCCATCTACATGTTTTGGCAGCTGGGGAGGTGCTGGTGCAGCACTTGTCTCATTGCACATCCCATCTGGCCAGGGGCAACACAAAACATGGGAGGGCTGTGTAGAGGGAGCTGTGGCAGCCCAGAGCTCAGGCAGCAGTAATGCATCCTCCCTGTTAGCAGGTGAGTGATCCTATGCCCAGCATCCCACTGGTAGAAAGGACCACCAGGGAGTTCTGCAAGCAGCACCCCAGGGCAGCTGGGAACCCATGGGGGTGCAGACAGGGTAGCCTGGTGTCTTTGGCTCCCCTTCTCAAGTCTGCCAACCCAGAGGCCAAGAGTGGAGGAAGCTCAGCAGTTCATCTGGCAGAAACCTTCTGCCAAGAAGCACAGGAGAGTCCCAAATGAGCAAAGAGCAGAGGAATAGCCTGTGAGTCAGTGTCCCTGTAGTCCCTGCTTGGCCGGAGCCCAGGGCATGGGAGGGAGGGAGGCAGAAGGGTTGGGATGTAGAATCTGTCTGGCTTTCATGCTTTCTGACTTACTTGTGGTCTGCAGTTTTCTTTTTACCTGCAGGACTTGGTTCAGTGCTCAGGTAAATCTTGTGTCAGGCACAGAGTCATTTAGGTGAGCAAAAGGGCTGGACAATGTCCATGTCCTGGCTGTTGCCTACCCCTTCTCCCAGGGCCAGGGGCTCTTCCAAGGGTGCTTGGGGCCAGCAGATGCCTGTCTACACCCGGCAAGTGAGTGTCAGCTGTCCTGGGTAAGTTCAGGAGAGCCCCCTGAGCCTAGATACCATGTCCCAGGGTTCATGGCCTGCCCCTGTTACCTCTGACACCGTGTGGGGATAGCTCCAACCAAACCAGGCTCTCTGTCAGCATGGAATGGGCTAAGAAGAACTGAGATGCAGAGGGAGAAACCAGGGAACAAATAATTGCTCAGCGAGAACAACAAATGGAACAACACAAGGATTAAAAATGCAGAGACAGGGAGCAGGAAGATGCCCCAAAAAGCATAATGTCCCCCCAGGCTCATCGTTCCCAGAGTTCGTATATGCTGGCCCAGGATGCTATGCCCAAGGATATCCAAGGATGAGGGAGCAAGGAAAAATCCCACAGTCTCTGTGTCTTCCCACCCCACTGCCCAACCACTGTTGGATACTGGTATTGATAGGCCTCCAGTCTAACCCCACTCAGTCTCGTTTCAATTTTCATGAGATAATTTCAGTTTTAAAAGCTCCATGAGAATTATATTGCTTTTAGAAAATGTTTCGCCTGGGTGCTATTTGCAGGGAAGTTCATGGTTAAACCAAAAGGAAACGTGTGCAAAGCCTGAGGAATATTTATCAAGCTGATTTTGAGTTCAGTTCATTAGCAATTACCTTGATTTGTCTTCCCCTGTACTTGCCAATTTACCAGGGCAACATCTTGGAAACTTGCCTCACTTGGAGAGAGAACAGGATGTAATTAGCCAGATAATCCGCTGATTCCCCTGTCAACCTCTCTGTGCCCGGTCCCAACACAGCCAGTGGCTGTGCAGTCTGGATCAGACCTGATTTCTGGTGCTGCTTATGCACTTAGTGCTATATAGGCAGGAACCAAGATACTGTCCTGCCCTCAGGCAATGACAAATCCAACTCCTGGATCACTCCTCAAGCTGTAACCCCTGGGCTGGAACCATCTGGGAGCATTTGTTCGGGGTTAGCTTCTTTGCTGAGGCAACAGGATTCCCAAGGGTGTGTGGGTCGCTATTTTTGGAAAGGATGGGGATGATTTCTTTCCCATGGGCAGCACATTTCTATTTTCTTGCTGTGTCCATCCTTGCTGCTTTATGCCAAAACAGTAGCTAAGGTCAAGCAACTCAGCTGCAAGGTGCGGCACAGCAAGGGCTCAGTCACAAGTCACTGGGCGCAGATGGCACCACGTAAGCGACACCTAAACATTTTAACTGCTAAGGGAAATTTCAGGGAATGCCCGCTGCTGCAGAGTCCTTCAGGAGACAGAGGAGACTTTGTTTTCTGCTACGCTAGTCCTGAACCTGCAATTCAACCGGTGGGGAGGAATGCTGCATGTTGCATATTAGAGTCTTCTCCTGCTCACCAGAGACCTCGCAGCACTGCCACGAGGGCTGTACGGGCTGCCCGACACTGGGACAGTGCTGTAGGTCTGTGATTAAGTGGTGCCTCCTTAATTTCCTCTGTCACCAGGACGGAAAGTCCATACTGTGTGCCTCGGGCTGATAACCCTGTGCCACCTTCCGCCCTAGGGCGGGGCCCTGTTGCAGAGGTGGAGGTGAAAGCATCCTATTTTTCTCTCCTGGATCGCAATTGAATTGTGTATCAGATCCTTGAGTCTCTGGCTGGTCACTCAGTAGCAGATGACAGCAGCACGGACCAGAGCAGGGTGTCACAATGGTCAGATTATGGGGAGCAGGGGGCAGCAAGAATTCAAGTGAGGTGACGGAGCAGGGCTGTGACTGCCTGTCCCATGTGGAGAGGGGCAGAAGCGTGACAACAGGGCAGGGCATAGAGCACCATTTTACCTGCAGCACCCAATGCTGGTAAGGGCCCTCCTGCTGCCATCCCATCAGGAGCTCCCTGGGGAGGCCTCTCAGCCTGTTTCCATGGTTTTGAACGCAAGGGTTATCACACAGCTTTCCGTGGGTGACAAATGTGCAGAGAGCAGTGCTGTGTGAGCTGTGCCTGGTAAGAACCGCAGCACTGCCTGGCAGCAGGGAGAGGCAGCAGAGGAGGTATTGAGCTGTGAGCACATTCTCTGTGCCAAGGTCTGGACGTGGCTGATCTCCTTCTGAGGGCCAGGATAGTATTGAAGCACATTAGGAGCGACAAAAACACCCGCGTGAGGGCAGAGCCTGGGCTGGGACAAGAGTGGCTGGAGAGGATTGGGATCCATGGAACAGAGCAGGGGACGCAGCCAGACACCCTCACTGCAGCATCCTGAGCCAGGGTGCTTCACTGGGCTGAGGGGAAGAAAAATGCCATCCCCAGTCCAGAAACCACATCTTCTTTCCTCCCCTTTGCTCTGGAAGGGTCTCTGAGTGGGCTCCGACGGGCCTCTCAGGGGCTGTGGGTTTTGGGGACACCTCCTTGGTGGAAGGTGCAAGTGCTGATGTACAACTGCTGCTGGGGTGTTCTGCACCAAGCCTTTCCTTCGCAGAAGCAGCATCTGAACACCTGGAAATGCAGCACAAACACATCACTGATAGTAAGCGTAGCAAGAAAACATAACAGCTCCCAAAACCGGGCATCAGCGGGGTCGCATCAAAGGACCCCCCCCGAGGCCACCGGAGGATGTCTATGGGGACATTCAGGCCTTCCCCTGGTGGGGTCCTAGGCCGTGGCAAGGAGCTGTACTGCTCTCCCGCCGCTCCCTGACGGCGGCACGGCGATAAAACACTTCTCCCTTGGCCGTGGAGCCGCTGCCGGGTGTGGGGAGGTGATAGGCGGAGGGGGGCGGTGCAACCAGGAGCTCCCGCCCTCCTCCCGCCGGGACGCCCCGCCCCGCGCTGTTGTGTCCCCGCCGGGCGCCCGTCGGCGCTGGCGGCGCGGGCGGAAGCGGAAGCACTGTGGGCCGCGTGCGGAGATGGCGGCCCGCGGCACCGCGCGGCGCGGGCCGGGCGCGGGTGCTGCCCGGGGGCCCGACCCGCAGGACGAGCCGCCACCGCCACTCCAGGCCGTGCTGGTCGCCGACAGCTTCAACCGCCGCTTCTTCCCAATCTCCAAGGACCGGCCGCGGGTGAGGAATGCCCCCTGGGTACTGTTACCTCTGCCGTCTGTCCCGGGGTGCGCCGTGCGCGGGCGACCGGGGCGAGCGGGGGTCTGGCGAGAGGCGCTGGGTCGGGAGCAGGCGGTGAGACCGCCCCAGGCTCGGGCAGACCCTGCCGAGGCTTCTCCCGCCTCCCCCCGCGCTGCGGAAACCCCTGGCAGTTCTCTGTAAGAGTCTTTGAGAGTTTACTTAAGAGTCTGTGAGAGTTTATGTTCCCCGCTGGAGAGGCAGCGAGGGTCTAATTGCTGCTCGCTTTTCCATATGGCACCGCGCTGCTGGCTTCTCTGCGTAGTGCAGGAGTGGCAACAGGTTTGGAAAGGTTCGTTTCTGATAAAGAAACAAGATCCTGCTCCTTGTCAGTAGTGTGTGAAAGGATATGGCCAAAAAATGGATGGGGAAAGCACTTTAATTATCCAGCTCAGAGGGCTGTGTGTTACAGGAGCATAAAAAGCTTCTGGAGAATTTAGGTCTGGACAATTATCTTGCCTCGTTTGCTGACTAAACGTTTGTGGTGTTTATAATTATACACGCGAACTCAGGCCTGAAACAAAGCAGCACCAGAAACGAATTAAGGAATAGTATGAGATCACTCAGTTGTGAATCAGTAACTCAGTTTAGAAGCGTGAGTTGGATCTCAAGTCAAGAGAATACTCGTTTCACTTCGGGTTGGGGTTTTTTTCCCCTTGTTTAATTGTGGACATTCGTATTCCTGTGGCTTCGTCATTCATGTCTGACAGGTTTTTCTTGAAGCAGTTAAAAGTCTGAGTCAGGGAATCAGCACTCTGGGATTTTTTTTTTTCCCAGTCTCTGTCATTTATTTGAGTCTTTTTGAAGAGTTTTCTGTGATAACCTTGACTTTTTCTGCCTTCCTCTCTGAACTGAGGATCTGCCCCTATAGAAAATCAGAAATTAACTTTTACTGCTTAGATCAACTCTGATAGATTTTTATAAAAGGTGGTGGAGCAGTTACTTGTGTTATGTTTCTGGTACTACTGATGATACTATATCCTAAAGTTCTAAGGGGCTGTTGCTGGTGTTGGGGTAAAAGTGTTTGTTCGGCCATCTGTATGCTTTTTGGTTTTGATTTTTTTTCCAGGCTCTCTTACCTATGGCAAATGTGGCCATGATTGACTATACCTTGGAATTCCTAACAGCAACTGGAGTGGAAGAAACCTTTGTTTTCTGCTGTTGGAAGTCAGCTGAGATCAAAGAGCATTTGCAGTAAGAATCTCTTCTTCATTTTAGCTTTATCATGGAAAAGATTCTTCTGTCCTCCAACAAGCCTCAAAGGCCTCACTGATCCTTCTGAGGAAAAGTGCAAGAGGTTCCCTTTCAACAGTTGTCTCCCAGCATATCTCAAAAAAGACCATTCCTCCTGTGTAGGAGAGTGGTTGTGCAGTGTATTAAGGGTTGGGTGTTGTGGGACTGCCCCTCAGTTCACCTGCTGTGCGCACAGGAGTGTCCCTGAGCCTGTCAATAGCTGTGACAGGATCCTCCTTGCCTCCCCTTGCAGATGTGCCATGCACTGGGGCACTCTGTCCTAGTGTGTTCTCTGTAGGAACAGCCTCTTTGTGCCTTCCTGATGTTTTTTTTTTCTCCTTGCAGAAAATCCAAGTGGTGTCGCCCCACGTCTCCCAACACGGTGCGATTTGTGACCTCGGACCTGTACCGCTCCCTCGGTGACGTCCTGCGGGACGTGGATGCCAAGTCCCTTGTTCGTTCCGACTTCATTCTCGTCACTGGGGATGTGGTGTCCAATTTCAATATATCCAAAGCCCTGGAGGAGCACAAGTAGGTGCCACTTGCCTGGTGTGCTGAGGCTCTGGGCTGTAGCTCTCTGAAGAGTGATCTCAGAGTTCTGCCCTCCTTTTTCAGGTTGCGTCGTAAGATGGAGAAGAATGTTTCTGTGATGACAATGATATTTAAGGAGTCCTCCCCTGGCCACCATGCCAGGTGCAAAGAGGATGACATTGTTGTTGCTATGGACAGTGCCACAAACCGTGTCCTTCACTACCAGAGAACCCAGGGGCTGAAACGATTCCGCTTTCCGATGGTGCGTCTGAACCTGACAGGTGGAAAAGGGTTGTGGTAGTGAAGCAGCCCAGGCAAGGAGGAGATCCTCCTTGAATATGAGCTGGGGAACAGTTCTTGTTACTTCTCTTGGAGGAGCAGATGATAGGAAGTAACTTGTGGTAAACTGGCTTTTTTTCCCCTTCAACCTATATTTGACACTTGATGAAATCATGCCAGGACACACATGCTTGGGACTCATTTCAGTTTGACAGTGGGAGAGATGTATTTTTCACAGTTCAGGTTTTGCCCTTTATTTCCTTTTCACCACATAAAACAAGGGAGGGAGATGATCTATGCTGTCACAGAGGCTCACAAATTGGGCTGCATATACCACTATGCACAGACCATTTTCACAGAATCATTTAGGTTGGAAAAGACCTGTGAGGTCATCAAGTCTGAGCTTTGACTGATCACCACCTTGTTAACTAGACCATGCCACGTCCAATCATTCTTGAACGCCTCCAGGGATGGTGACTCTACCACCTCTCTGGGCAGTCCATTCCAACCCTTTCCCTTTGAAGTGTTGTTGAGCCTGACTCTGAGTAGAGTAACAGTAAGTGCAAGGAGTGGTGCCTCTTATTATCTCTGCCTGCTCACCTAATAATTTACAGAATGCTCTGTAAATGTCTGCGGAGGCACTTTCTCCAGTGAGATAGATGGACTGTTTTCTTTTTTCAACTTGGAACTAAAGCTGTGATTGTATAGTATTTTCATCACCAAATCAGTAATCAGGAGGTTGTTTTATACCTTCAAATGAAAGTACAAATCACTGTAGAAAACCCAACCAAACAATAAAAAACAAAAACCTGACCCCACGCCAAAAGTGCCCCCCAACCCCAACAACACAAAACCAGTCAACAGTTGTAAAAAATTCACAGGGGGATTTCATAGCTCTGAGCTGTATTTATCAAATTTTTTTGTACATTGGTAGCTCCCAGAGACTGAGGTAAAGAGCCTCCTGGAGGAAAAGTGATTGTTGGAAGTACAAGCTGTTTCTTGGAGAGCTACAGTTTGTAAGGGTGAGGGCAGTCTGCTGACTGACACTCAGCTCTTCGTGTGACCAGGCTGTGCCTGCTAAGCTTGGGTCTAGTGTAGATAATAGATTTCTCTGATCTTTTTAACTTCAACCACTTTAATAATTCAGTCAGTACTGCCTCTGGCTCATAGAAGGCTTTTGGGGTTCGGTACTGCATGAGTCACTTGGATCATCTGAATTTTTTCATCTTCCAGAGTCTGTTCCAGAACTCTATTGAGAACGTTGAGGTGCGCCATGACTTGCTGGATTGTCACATCAGCATCTGCTCTCCGCAGGTGAGCTCTGCCCTTCCAAGGGTCCAAAATTCAGTCTGCATTGCTCCCTTTGTGCTGCTGGTGTGCAGGGGGTGTATGTGGCCTGAGTACTAGGTTTGGAAAACAGAACTCTTGGTGGCTGAGCTGAGAGCCGGGGTGGTCACGTGGTGCTGCTCTGTGGAACATATGGGTGCTCGGCCTGTATCTGGCATCCACTGCTGGAGCCCAGGCAGAACTACACAGTGGATGTCTCCAGAGACTGGGTCATTTGGCACAGAGTGAGACTATTCTAGAAATAAGTTATTTCATTTTGGATATAGTAACATCTGTGGAACAGAGGTAATGGCTGTACTGTGGAAAGTGTCAGTACCTTTAGGCTGGTACCATACTAGGGTAACATTCCGGGTTATTCCAGACAAGCCTCACTAACATCTCTTCCGCATCTGATAAAGTTTGCCTGCAGCCTTCCCTTGGGAATGAAAATACAAAGTGAGGCTGGGCGGATTGCTTGGAAATGCTAAAGCAATGTTTTGCCCCTTTTGAAAACCAGAATCTGTTCATGGATTCTGGCAGAGGAGGAGGAGGTCAACATTCCTAGCAGAAGGAGTCAGAGTTTTATTCCAGGCAAGAGCATCACTGTCCTATATTTTATAACTTGGCTCTCTGAGAACCGCTCAATAGCCACTAGTTAGCAGGCTTCCCTGGCAACATTTTCTCTTGCTATATTATTTCCTTTTATTTTATTCCTGACAGGTGGCTGAGCTGTTCACAGACAATTTTGACTACCAGACACGGGATGATTTTGTGCGTGGTCTGTTGGTGAATGAGGAGGTAAGGAGAGGGTTGTTACGAGGGAGATCCTATTACCTTGTCATAGAGAATCTCCTGACGTGCTCCTGCCTGTCTCCCAGGTCCTGGGGAACCAGATCCATATGCATGTAACGACGGAAGAGTACGGTGCTCATATATGCAACCTGCTTATGTACGAGGCTGTGTGCTCCGACATCATCCGGCGCTGGGTTTATCCTCTGACTCCGGAAATGAACTTCACTGATGACAAGAACCAGAGTTACACGCATTCCAAACACAACATTTACCGAGGGGTGGATGTTAGCCTTGGCCACGGCAGTGTCCTGGAAGAGAATGTGCTCA
The DNA here is from genome assembly GCA_013397135.1 of Pachyramphus minor. Classification (NCBI taxonomy): domain Eukaryota; kingdom Metazoa; phylum Chordata; class Aves; order Passeriformes; family Tyrannidae; genus Pachyramphus; species Pachyramphus minor. Next base: position 684,296 of record VYXB01002999.1, on the reverse strand, counting down.
TCGGGCAGGGAACGGTCATTGGCAGCAACTGCTCCATCACAAACAGTGTTATTGGGCAGAACTGTAGGATAGGTGAGCACAAGAGGGGGGGATGTGCCAGCCTTGCCAGGCTGGGGCACAGGTTGTTAGGATTTAGTTTTTAATGTGCATTTGGCACTGAGAGGGGATGATAGGTGGGTACTGAATGATTTCTAATGGGAAGAAAGGAGAAAACCTTTTTTTTCCAGCGGGAGAAATAGATTAAAGTTTTCAGTGTACCACAAAGAATCTGGAAGGTGAAAGGTACTTCATGCAAATGAGTTGTTTCAGCAATAGAGAATGCACGAACTTTACTGATCTAGAGTTACCACCCACCAAACTCATCCTGCAACATCTGTTGCCATTTTTGTGAGTTGCTTTGTACTCCTTCCTAGCCTTGGCTGGATTTTCTGGGTTTTTTTTGTGATTTGGCTGTATTTGTCCAAAACAGAGATGTCAGTTGTTACTCTCAACTTAAGTCTCTGTAGAAAACAAACTTGTTTTTCAGCTTTGGGTAAGAAGTGGCCATAGGCCTCTAAGGCAAATTTTTCCCTGTCATCTAACACCCATCATGCATCAAGGGTGTTGGGATTCAGTAAGTTGCTGTCTAGTGGACTCAGCAGTGTGGGAGAGCAGCAGACTGGCTTGCTCAACGTATTTGTACTTGGTGCTGTATAACAGGTGATAAAGTCATTTTGGATGGAGCTTTCCTGTGGGACAGAGTACACATAGCAGATAATGTGGAGATCCACCATTCTGTTGTCTGTGATGAGGCTGAAGTGAAGGAGAAAGTAAAGCTAAAGCCCCGCTGTGTCCTCTCTTCTCAGGTGAGTTGATTTATGTCTGTTCTGCTTTGTCTCTTCCTTGGCAGGTTACTAAACTGGCACTAGACCATACCAGAATACAGGGCTGCTTGAAGGGTTTTTGCAGGGATGGTGGCTATGCTACTCTCCCACCTTTTTTTCCCCTTTGTTTGGCTGGGGCAGTATGGTGTGGGATCTGGCAGGGCTGGTGTCTTCAGTTATACTTGTTAGTAACAGCCTGTCTGGAGTAGCTTTTGTCCCTGCTGGGGGAGGTACACAGGGGCAATCAGGGTGTTGCCTCATTAAGATATGTTGTACACATTTGCAGGTAGCAGTAGGTCCTGGCATCACTCTCTCTGAGGGCACAGTGATCTCTCTGCACCCCCCAGATGAAGAGGAAGAGGATGATGACCAGTTCAGTGATGATTCTGGTGTGAACAAGGAGGAGAGCAAAGTGAAACTGAAAGGTATGAGAGTCTCTGGCTCCATGCATCAAGGCTGTGCAAGGGTTTTACCTTCCATGATCTTTTGGGGTCTTTCCCTCCTTCATTCAGCAGTGCCAGGCTGGAGCTTAGTGCTGCATCAGCCTGGAACCTGTGTGTTTTCATTAGGGCAAGCAAGAATATTCAGCTCAAAGTTGGACAGTGAGATATACCTCACCCAGCATTAAAATCTTTGGAGGCTCAGCTGTATTTCATTTTCCTTCAAGTAGGAGCCCTGTAGGAGACAATAAGATCAAGTTGGAAGAGATGTTCAGTTCAAGGCAGTTGCCTGGATTGTGTCCAAGGGCTTTGTCTTTGTGAAGTACTGTTTTTACAATCTGAGTTTGTCAAGGGATCTAAACAGGGTCTGCTGAATGCTGCTGCTGTAGAGAGGAGTAAATTGGTCACTTGTCAAGCCAAGTGAGAAGATAAAAGCTGAACTCTATGCATCTGCAGGAATCCCAGCTCCCTCTTAATGAAGGATATTTAGGGGCAGCAATGTGCAGGTTATACCAGTTTATTTCAGGTTTGCCTGTAAGCAGATCCAGTACATCTGTGCTCTGATTGCTGATTCTTTTTCAGGTTACAATAAAAAGGACATAGGCTCAGAGGGCAGAGGCTATCTCTGGAAAGCAGATGACAAGAATGAAGAGGATGAAGAAGAGCAGAGACAAAGCCTATGGGGTGAGGAAAAGTTTAGTGTGGTCACCTGGGGATGAACAGACAGACCTGTGTTGGGGAAATCGGCCAAGTGGGATGCTGATAATTGTGTCTAGAGCAAGACTTGAGCTTTGTGAAGCAGACTGGCTCCAGGGTAACACCTGTGTGTGGAGGCAAGGTGAGAGGTGAAAGCAAGTGATGGACCAGATTCTCTCTTCCTGTGCTCTGTGGAAGGTGTTTATTAGATAAGTGACTTGCTCTAACACCCAGAGCTGTCTGTGCTGTGGATGTTGCACTATGGATACCAGGCCCTCCCGCAGAGGGAATATGCTTTGGCTATTCTGGGTGCCGCTGGCTTTCTTCCTGCAAGTGAGTGTCTGCTGACACTGCTCCATCGTGAGTCAGCAGCCTGTGCAAAATGCATTTGCTTCTGTCCCTGTCCTTTGTTGTCTGCCTGCAGACTCAAAAAATGCCATTATCCTAGTGCCAGCTGCAGCATTCCCTCTGCAGCAAATCTAATCATCTGGACCTGTAAATAGAAGCTTCCCTGCAAGGACAGATAGTTGCTGACTTGGTTGGGAAGTCCCTAGGACACCTGGTTCCTCATGCATGTGATAGATGCAGCTTTTGAGTGCTGAATAGTGCATCTTCTCTTCTTCCTCAGGCCCAGCTATGCATTCAGAGGAAGAGAGCGAGTCAGACAGCGACCTGAGCATGGGCTCTGAGGAGCCAGACAGTCGGGCAGCGTCCCCTCAGCTGGATGACATCAAAGGTGAGAGATGGGTAGAAAGAACTATGGTGACTCTGCAGATAATGCAATGTGTGAGATTTGTGCTGCTTTCTCTGGATGTATTGGAAAATTTGTGGATGTCTATAATATGCTGTTTCCTGACCTCACTTTCTGCATTTTCTACAGAGTTCTTTAATATTCCCTGTATCCCTGTTGTTTTAACCCAAGGCAACCAAGGATGAGAAACTAGACAAAGATCCTCCATATTTCTCATTCCTGATCAAAGGGTCTTCCTAAAAGAGCTCCCTAAGTTGTCTGTTGAAATGGCAGTGCCATTGCCTAAACTCAGAGACTATGGAAGGGTCCAGCAGAGCTTCCCTGCATGGACAGCTTAGTGCTGTTCTTACTGGAGAATTAAATGTCCTTCTAGGAGCTGTGTCTTTTGGCAAAGATGTTTTGTTTTTCAGTTTTGTTTGGTTAAACTTATCTGGACTTGAAATGAGTTCAATCCAAATTGAAAAAAAAACCCAAAGCCAAGTTTTCGTGTTGGAATATCTCATCTAAGGAAATTAAACCAGTAAATTTTAGGTTAGAATTCATATCTTTAGTTATGGGAAAATGAGGTTTTCTGAACATGAAAAGCTAGCTTGTGAAAGTATAATAGAAATTCAACTCTAAAAGGTTACCTGTAGAAGTAAATAGCTTTGACTGGTTTCTGTGGATAGATCGATTTCTAGTAGGTAGTTTCCTATACTTCCGATATTTGAATTATATCCCATTATTTATAAGCATAGTTGCTCTTGGTTTGTGTCAGCTTATAGGGAACAAATAGACATCAGTGTCAGAATGCTTCCTTTGTGAAGGGCATAGTTCCTTCAGTAATGAACAGTTTGAAGAATCTGTGCTTTTCCCTCACCTCTAACTGCCTGTCCTTTCTTTTATTAGTTTTCCAGAATGAGGTTCTGGGTACATTACAGAGGGGCGAAGAAGAAAACATTTCCTGTGACAACCTGGTCCTGGAAATAAACTCCCTCAAGTGAGTGTTCCCTTAGGGATGCTGTCCCTTATGCTGAATGGTTGGGTTTGACAGCAGACCTGTCAAGAGGAGAAACCACGTGAATGGTCTTGTTTGATTGTTAAACATTAATTTTGTCAGTATAGAGCATGAGAAATGCAGCTTAGAGATCATGACTGAATGCTAGCAGGAGTTGATGGAGAGCACCAGCTGCATCTCTAGCATCCTTGGTGGTTAGGCTTTTCCTGCCCTGGTTCTGTAAGGAGAGATTGAATTGCAGTTAAGTAACTGTGGACTGAAGAGAGCAAGCCAATTCTTGGCACAACTGCCTGTGAGTTCAGGCAGGGTCTGCTGCTCTGTGTGTCGCAGCACTCAGCCAGCTGCCTGCAGCTGGGGCTGTGCTGTGGCTTGTCCACACTGCTTTTACAGCAGCAAGTCTACAACACATAATCAGAGTGCCTTTTACCTAGTATTTCTCAAATCCAAACCTGTTTCCCTTCTTTTGTGCAAGAGCATTTCTACAGCACTCCTGTAAGTGTGAGGGTGCTGTCCCTGCAGCAGCTTGTTCCACTGATAGCAGATTTTCAGGACTTGTGGCCTTTTGCAAGGCCTAATGTAATGCAAGGTGGTTTTATTGCCTGAATATTTGGAAAACCAATCAACCAAGTTAAAAAAACAAGCCTGGAAGATGAAAGTCAGGTTTTCTGCTGTATCTCTGTGAAGAGCCACAGTCTGTAGAGATTGATAGTGTGAAATGTTGGGCTATTTTCACCTTTTTCATCACAGATATGCATATAACATTGGCCTGAAGGAGATGATGCAGGTGCTCAGTAAAGTGATCCTGGAGTTCCCACTGCAGCAGCTGGATGCAAACCTGGACTCCCAAAGCTATTTCTCAGCATTACTTCCTGTAAGTCCTGCTCCATTTGACTCTTCTTTGGGCTTGTCTCCTAATGTGTAGCCATACCTTTGTGTGCCCCAGGTAGTTCCTGCCTGAGAAGTCTCTTTGATTAATCCTGAAGCCTCTTGAACTCCGTGAGTTCATGAGCCTCTTTGTCTTCTATAGAAGTAAAAGTGAACTGAAACTGTTGTACCTGCTTGACAGAACTCGGCTGAGACTGTAGGTGTGGGAGCTCTATTTCAGTACCTGTGGTTTGTTTCTGTGTCCTGTGTGGGATAGAAGGGCATCACTGGTGTAGAAGAGAAAAGGTCTGTTAGTGATGTCTTTTATGGGCTTGCATTCCAGGAACCCCGTTCCAATCTATCTTCAGCCCTGTCCCTGGGGCAGCAAGGAGCACTCCTCTCCCAGTGGGATCCTTTCCAAGGTCTTACTTGTCTGCTTATTGTAATTGGTGCCAATTTTTTTTCCCAGCCAAATGCAAAGGCACAATATTGTTGACTTTGTGTGAAGACAGTTCTGCTTTGTCTCTAGACAGTTGTACAGTTGGGTGAGACCAATTTCAATTCCTTGACTTACAGACTCAAAATAGGGTAGGATCTGTTCAAAAAGCAGGCAGTCTTGTCTTAATGGTTTTGTTGATCCAAGCTGAAGTTGCTGTAGTATTTTTGTCTCTTTGTAGCCCATTTGTGCATTCGACTTTGCAAAATCTACAGGTTACCAGGATGCTCTTTCAGAATGAGTGAGTCTGACACGTTTGGGACAGACTACTTTAATTTTTTTTTAGGACTCCTTTTATTTTTTGTAGGAGATTGATCTTAAGAGCAACACTAGACTTCCTGCTAATCCTGTCTCCTAGGAAGTGTGTGCTTTCAATTGATGGGGAAGGGAGAAAAGCTAATTCTCCTTTGTGTAGGTGTAAGCATGGTACTTAACACCTCTTGGAGTGTGGAGATGCCTCCTGCAGGAAACATCCATGTGAACTGATCTGTTTATCAGATGGTTTAGTGAGACTTTGCTGTTCACTCTGTTTAAATTCTTTTTTGTTTTCTTCATTTTTCCAGACTGTTTTTTTGAATAGCACGTCCTGTCCTGAAAAAAGAGAATTGAAGGGGATGACTGAAGAAAATGTTGGAGCAGGTGTTAGATTCTAAGTGGAAAGCACTACATCTAGACAACAGCTTGTGTGGAATAGGTAGCTGTGTAGGATGTTAGATTTTTTTAATCCCAGCTAGGATATGGCATCTCTTTCTGGGTCCCAGGTTGGGTTCCTAATCTAGCATGAGTGGAACAAGAGAACTTTCACTGCAGCACGCGGTCAGAAGAGGTTCTAAGTCTAGGATGAAAAATATAAATGCATAAAGTTTTGTGTAATTGCCCAAAATCTCTTTAGAACCTAAAGACAATGTAAGTACTTGAAGGGCTTACCTCTGGGTAACTTTGTCCATATATTTCATAAAAGGAAAGCTGGTGCTCATGTTTAACAGCAGAGACAGCAAATCAACTCACCTTTAATGAGATGCAATAATAATCTATATTTAATATTCAGGGAGACCATGCCCCATGTCATGGTCAAGTGAAATTTCTCTAGGCAGGGAATTGTGTTGATTTATGAAACACAAATCATTAACCCAGACATTGCTGGTCTTCCAGGGCAGCAGCTTTGTGTATTTACCAGCAGTGCTCTGAAGAGAACAGTTCTTCAGGCAGATGTTGTACAACGTCTGAAACTGTGGCTTTTCTGCAACTTGTGGTTCCCTAGTTAGTGAAAAGTACACTCCGTTAATTTACGAACTCTTACACCCTGGGAATCCCAAGCACTAGCTTGGTATAGGTTAGTATATAATGGAAGCACATGGCTGAAATGTGCAGCTAGAACTACTTCAGGCAACAGCAGTATTGGGCTGAGATCTGCTCATGATGGTGCAGATATGGCAAAGTGTTATTTTGTACGAGGTGGGGGTACTTACATTCTGAGAGTGGTGGACATCAGAAGCTCAGTGAACCTTGCAGAACTGTTTTATGTTTCTCCCCCTCTTTATAGTTCAATGCTGACCAAGAAATACTGAAGGGAGATGAGTTGGGTGTGTAAAACCAATGGTCGAGCAGTCCCAGACAGCTCAGGAGGGGAAATTGTGGAAATGCCATAGTTATGATGTATGGTTTGACTTGAAACCACAGTATGTGCTCTGAAGTGCTGGCCCCCAAGCATGAAGCTCTTAAGTGTTGCAGCAGTTTTAGGAAACAAGCATCTGGTAAAGGATATGCCCGTGGGTACATTTTTCAGATGAAACATGGAGGCTTGAGAAATAGAGGTATGCAGTTTGATGTATGCCAGGCATCTTGTTCAGCTCTTGCACAAGTTGTAAAGCAGAGACCTTTCCTAGAACTATAGACAGGGATTCTGTAACATTGTGCAACTGAACAAAACATGGGATCACTTCTGTCAGGGAACAGGTGGATCTCTGCTTTCACCAAAGCCCTCTACGATGATCAGCACAGATGCTGTTGTGGTGTAACAGGTTGGAATTACAGTTTTGTCCCTCATGTTTTGCCTGTTGGTGTTCTGTACTGGGGGTAGGTGTAAAATAGTTTTGATGTCAAGACTGTCCTTTTGACAAGATAACTGGGTCACAAACCTCTTTGAAGTTGAAGTTGTTACAGCATCACTGACAGATTTGATGAAGATGAATCAACCTGTCAGAGAGATTTTATTGCTTTCTCCAGTAAGTGTGGATTGTTTTAAGTTACATGGGTAGTCAAAGCCTGAAAAGTCATGGTATTGTCCATAGGGCTCTCTGCAGGTATCTTTTCATGCTTTTCAGTATTTTATCAAATCCGAAATAATTGCAAGCTTCTAATTCTCCAGTTCAGAGTTTTCATGAAGTCCCCAAACAGCCTCTCTGGTCATGTAGGTTCAGAGGGTGTTTTTCCTTAGGGCTGAGCCCTCCTTTCCGCAGTAGCACCAGCTACAGTGCAGTGCATGTTCTCAACCTGAGATGGTGTATTTTTTTTCTCCTTTCCCTTTCCCAGCAATAGGCACACTGGATTGAGTACTGGGGTTGTGAGTGTTTATAGCTCTTCTTTCTTTATAAATAACTTACTTTCAGAAACTTAATAGCTTCTGTTAACAGAAAGGTATTACAAAATGTTGCTGAGCCTGAAAGGAACTGCATTTGAGGTGAAGATTCTGAAAAATAATAAAAATGCAGGAGATTGTTGTAGAGGAGGGGAAGAGTGTCTAGGAGTAAACATTTTGCTAAAGGCTAAAATACTTTCTGGAAATATGCCACACAACCCTCCGTTTTTTTGTTGTGATACCATAGGATCATTCTGTGCTATTACTGTTGTTCCTTGAGCGAGTTGATGTAGTACTATACAGATCAGTTTGTTTGTACTAATCCCCTCCTTTGTTTCTGCTTGAGGCATGCAAATTCCAGCCTGGTTGCATAGCAAATGTGTCTGAAGAAGTGATGGAATGTAGTACCATGGAGTAGATGAGCACTGTTTCCTAGCACAGGCTGTCTTTGGTAGTCCACACTAGCCTGGACTGTCACCATAGTCTGGGTTCCAACTCCGCTGTGTGTCCTGGAGCTCTCCTTCAGGGCTACTGCCTGTTAACAATTGTCCTGGACAGAATAATGCTGATTAATCCCAAATGTAGGTGATTCAGAGCTCCTTCATCACACCCCAAGCCCCTATGAATTACCCATTTCCCTGAAAACAGACCAGATGTGTTCTGTAAGCAGACACTACTGAAGGCACTGCAAAACAGTGTATCTGTACAGGTATGCCAGGGATGTAGTTGCAGGATCATCTGCTGTTGAATTACTCCATTTAAAGAGATGTGGAGCTCTGATTTAATTTCCTGAAATGTTTTTGTAGAATGATCTGGTCATGATATGGCCAATGCAGAATTTTTGTACCTTATCTGAGTTCTGATACCTTTAAAATTGTTATGGACAGGAGTCTGAGTATTACCTGCTGTCCCAGGTTCAGGTCAGTCTGTGCTGCTTTGCAGAGCTCCCAGCTACTTGCTTCCCAGGTGTGTGCAACAACTGAAGGAGCTGTGGAGGACTTGGAAAAAATATTATTTGAAGAGGCAGCACCAAAATCATGAAACTTAAGACTTCATAAAAAAATGAGTCATGGAGGAGAGAACTGAGATCAGCTAATAGTGTAACAACTTCTTACCCTGCACCCTTCCCACCCATTCCCTGAAGCAGACTCCAGGATCCAAGCAAACCTGTAGGCACACAGCAAATGTGTGACTTGCACTTAGGGTCTGCTTTGCTGCCTTCCTGTTTCAGGGGTAGCTGGTTTTCCACTATTCATTTCCTCTCAGCTGGTAATTATCTTTTTCTGTGTTTTCTTATTTGTTCTTCTGCTTTGAAGGAAAATTCCACTGAAATGTCAAATGCTTTGTGGGGGGAAAGCTTTGAGTAGCATGTATGTGTCTCTCCTTATTGGTCTGTGTGATTTACTTTAAATACCAGACTCCATGAAACACAGTTATTGTGAGGATCTGGTATTCCATCCAGAGAGGCAAAACCAAGAAAGCTAATGGATGTCCTCAAATCTGCTTAGTAAAACCAGGCCCTATGTGCACATGGACAGAGTGGGGTAAATACATGAAGTGGTCAGCTGAATGGTTTCTTAAAATGCTTCCCTGGGCCAGTTTCTTAGTGCAGCACAGCTGAGAAACAGGGCTGAGTGCACCCATCCCTCTCAGCTCAAGGGCTCTTCTGTGTTTCCCCCCTGCAGCTGTTGAAGAACTGGACCCCGTTGTTTAAGAACTACATAAAACGGGCATCAGATCACTTGAATGCCTTATGTGCCATTGAGGAATTCTTCCTGGAACATGACAGTCTCTGCGCATCGATAGCTAAAGTGAGTATCTGCTCCCAAATCTGAGGACCTCCTTTTGCTGGATTCACGGTGAAATGCGTCCTGTTTGCATCATCAGCTTGTCTGCTTTAGAGGAGAAAATTTTGGGGTCTCAGTGGAGAGGGTGTGTAAGAAATCCATCTACAACAATTTCTTTTAAGAAAAAAAAAAGTTCTGTGTCTGTCTGTGCCTCTCAGGGAGCACAGCTGAGGGTGAGTATTAATTACCAGCCTTCAGCCTGCAGGGAGCTATTATTTTGCAGCTTCCAGCCTCGATGCCCTTGTTATGAGACATGGAAAGAGGCAAGGCCAGAGGCTTGCTTTAGGAAGAAGAGCTTTACTTCATTTGTCTCTCTGGTCCCTGAGTTCTAACTGCTAAATGACTTATCCTGCTTTAGAGCACAAAACAAGCAAACCTGGGAATAACAGTGAGGTTTTATTTGGGCTGAGCTAGTTATGAGCTAGTTATTTAGGAATAAAGAGAAGCTGACATGCCTAGTTACCTGTTTCCCCATTTCTGTTTTCAGTATATTCCTCCTCACCCTCCTTCACAAATACTTCGTCCATGCATTCTTTCTTCCCTATCACATGGGGAGCATTTGACTTGGATTGCAAGTCTTTCCTTTAGCAGCAACTCGGGAAACCCCTGTCTTTTTTGGAAGAGCTCTCCTAGAGCCTGCTTAACTCTTGGTTCCTCAAGAGAGAGTAATGCTAACTTCTGCTACCAGTGCTTCTAGCTGATGGCAAACCACTTAGGACTGGAGCCAAAAAGCCTTCAGTTTGGTGAGCCAAAATGTCCTTGAATTACAGCAATTGTTTGGCATGTGTCCATTGTTCTAGGGGCCTGAGTTTCCCTGGAGGCTGGGAATTGAAGTGACACTTTATATTTGGAGTTGGCAGCCAGCTTTGTTAGTGCTCTGCTGCAAGGAGACCGACTGCAAAGTGCCTGCTCTGCCTGAGCACAAAGGCACCCTGAGAAAGTCTGATTGGGTCTCCTCCTCACTCACAGGGCAGGGCCTTGAGCTGATGAATGACCAATTGCTTTGACACTTGCCATAAGGCACTGCTAAGAGAGAGCTGGCAGGAGGAGGGAGCCTGGGGCAGAGCTGCATAGGTTCATGCTCTTCTGCACGTGTCCCCGTTGTGTGTATGTGGGCCTGCATCAGCTGCTTGTTAGATCTGCTCTCGGGAGGGGTTTGGGTTGCTTTAAAAAGAGAACTTAAGTAACATCTTGGACTGATATCCCCTGTGGCCCTTTGTTGCCCATGGGTCTCATACCCATCATCCACAGAGCTGAAGCTGATGGAGCTTGAACTTTGACTCATTATGTGTCATAGTGTTTAACTGTCAGGAACATAAGGCTTGGTAGGAGAAGCACAGTTATTTTTAACAGTAAAAGGAAAATGAAGCAGACTGAGTGCCTTCTGTTGAAGATGTAGCTGAGAGACACAGATTACGTGCAAACTTTGTACTTGGACGTGAGCTAGCCCTAGAAGAGCTTATAGAAAGCCTATTGCACTTTTCTCATTGATGCAGGTGTTGATGACATTTTACCAGCTGGAAATTCTGGAAGAAGATGTAATTCTCAATTGGTTCTCTTTGCGGGACACGTCTGACAAAGGAAAGCAGCTTCGGAAAAACCAGCGGGTAAGTCCTAAAGGTGTTTGGAGAGGCTGGAATGGGGGGACAGAGAGACAACAGCTGCTGAAAGAAACTTTGAGTGGAGGTTGGTGCCACTGTCACCTTCTGTGGAGCAGCTGCCATTACAGGGTAGGCCAAGAAACACACCAGTGCTTTGGACATTAAGCAACTCAACTTTGTTCTCCATAACAGACATTTCTGTGCATTCTGCCACAATCATCCTGTTTGGATGACAAATGGAAGTAGTAGGAGGATTGTTTTAAGTGGGCTCCGTGTAGGACAAGGCCAGCACTTTCTGGAGTAGCAGCACAGCTTCTCTAAGCCAACACCCATTTGAAATGGGCTTTAGGCCAATGCCCTGTGTGCTGGCCCCATGCAATTCCTTTGAAGCTTTCATTCCTGGCTCACCAGTCCCTTCACATATATTTCTAAGTGTTTGCTGTACTGAGTGGTTTCATTTGGCTTCTGTTGCAAGGAGCATATAAACTTCCCTCCTCCATCAGGCAGAACTTTGTGCTGCAGTTTAGCTGAGCCCTGTTCCAGTCCTCCTTCCTGGATCTAGAAGAGGAACGGGGAAAAAAGCCATCTCTGAAGAACAGCTTTGTTTAAAACCTTTGCAAAGTCAGCTATTAGTATAGGTCAGCAATGCTTTTAACTGCTTGTTCAAGCCCAGTTAAAAGGTAAAACGAGCTGCCTTTTTAATAGTAGTTTCTCAGGGAGTAGTTGTTTTCCTCACACATCTTAGCTAAGGTGCAGCTGTCACCTCTTTGACTTCAAGCTCTGAAAAACTCTCAAACTTTTGTCTTTTTGCTGAGTGGTGTGGGGATTGTCTGACTGGAGGAATCTCCCTCAGGAATTTAATCAGTCTGCATTTGTCTGTGGCATCCCAGTTGCTTTTCACCTAACTGTCTCTCTCTCCCTCAATCTGTTGCAGTTTCTTTGGAAATGCATGTCTTCTGGAAATGCTTTCTCTTTCTTGTGCATGATAGTGATGATCACTCAGTGTATTTTTTGAGCGTTCCCAGCATCTCTTTGGTGTCAGTTGTTGCCCAATTATGTATCATTCTTTCTGCAGCTCCAGAAGTTTATCCAGTGGCTGGAGGAGGCAGAGGAAGAGTCGTCTGACGGCGACCAAGACTGACGTGGTGGCTCAGCATGAGAAAAGGCTCTCACTGCCTTTCTGGGCCGAGTGGGCAGGGCAAGATCAATGCCAGTGCATGGTGTGTAGATGTGGGGCCTGACATCAAAGTGACTGACAATCCCATCATCAATTCAGTTGTGTGTTCCCAACTTTGTCACTTCCCTCCCTCCCTCATTTGCACCTTATATTGCAACCCAGTGTAAAAACCATAAGGGAAAAGCAGGAGGTGGTGATACCTAAAATCCCTCTGGAACCGGGATATGATATACTATAAGCTATCTTTGGGGAGGTCTGTGTTACTAATAGAAAGGGAACAAGGAGATGCAAATGCATATGATGCCCATTCAGATCTAACCATCGGGGTTGTGGAAGAATGGTCATACAGCTAAGGTATTTGGAGTCATTGTTGCTTCTGGAGCTCAGAGAACTCCCGCTGAAGAGACACTGGCAAGGTTGGTGATTAAGAGCACTTGGATTAGGATCTTGAGTGCAGGACTGGGATTCAGGAGTTCCTGTGCCTGGAGAAGATGCAATTGTGTGAGGATGCCCAAGGCATTTTGCAGCCTAGAAGGCACTTCTGTGATCTTTCCAAAAGGGAAAATCAAAATCTCTTGCCATCTGCCATGCTAGGATCTAACATGAGGTTGCACAGTGGAGTTGGTAAAACCATGTGTTTCCCCTGCTGTAGATCCGGGGATGGTGTGTGTCAGCCTCCCCGGCGGGGTTGGCTGGCAGTGGATGTGCACTGGCCAGTGAAATGCTGTGCATGCTGACACATCTTACATGTGATCTGTGCACCCCAGCTTAGCAGACATATTTTAGAGAAGTGTCTGTTTCTTTATTTTTTTATAAAAAGGGAGCAGAGGTGCCTGGCTCCCTCTGCTGCACCAACTACACTTGTGTTTTGCTCTTGGGGGCACTGACTGCACGAGCTGCTTTGAAGAGGATGCAAGTTCCTAAGTTCTGCTCTAGTGTGCAAAGGAGCAAATGGTATTTCCTTCAACAGCACGTGGTCTGTGTATCCACATGATTTCAGTTATACAAGCTTGCTTACTTCATGTCCTGTTATTTATTTGAAAACTTCCCTTCCCACAGACAGCAGGGAAAGTGCTGCAAACCCACTGTGAAGTTCTGCAGCCGCAGAGCAGCTTGGCAGGCAGCAGGGAGCAAGTGTGCCTCTGGCACTTCATTGCCAGCACAGACAATATGTGGCAGCAGTAAGGCCTCTAAGAACAGCTTCCTGGAAGTGTCACTGTGCTATGTTCTTCCCTGCTCTCAAAAAAACAGAGCAAAAAGGGCACAGCGAGCATCAGCGTGTCTTCATAGGTGGGTTATTTATTGGATGTGCTGACCTTGCCTCTGCCCCTTCAGGAGGAGCATGGAATAAATCCTTTGCAGAGGGAAATGCACTGGAGCTGCCCATTCAGGATATATTTACTTGGCTGTTCTGTGGTGCCACAATTGTCAGTGAGGGGACAGAATTGGATGCTGGAGACCAGGGATACTGCCTCTTAAAAGCTGATGTGGAGGCAGGGCAATCTTGTGCACTCACACTATCAGCTGCCAGGATTGTGCATAGATGTCCTAGTTTTCTGACATTGCAAACTCAGTCTTGTAAATGTTGGGGAAATAGTTGGTATCTGAATCTTCTGTATCTGCCAATATTTAATTCAGGGAGCAAATAAAACCTATCCTGGTGTTACCGGCTTGTTTGCTTTTTTTGCCTTGGGATTTATGTCTCTGGTTGTGGTACATGCCTGAGCAGGGCTTCATGTGTAAGCTAAATAACTCATTGCTACTTTCTCCTGAAGAGATTTTAAGCACGCAGTAGGCAGGTGGGAAATCCGCAGAGCATTGAATCGGTGTGTGGTCATTGATACCTTACGTTTACAACTAGAGAACAGTTCTGAACATAGAATCCTGAAATGGGTGAGGTTTGGTTTTGTACAGGATTATGTTGCAAAGATGAACCTTAAATCCAATGAAACCTGTTATCATTTGTCATTTTGAGAATTAGTGGGAATGCTGGCTGATAGGCACTGCATTGTGCCTTCCTGATGCTGGGGAGTAGGAACTGGCAGAGAGGGGGAATGACAGCTACAGAGCTCTTAATAAAACCATTTACAAAACAGCTGCAATACTTGGTAATTTTTCATATTTTTTTTCCTTTTACACTGTAAAAATAGCTTTAAAATAAATTTAATGTGTGATGCTGTAATTAGCTCAGGTTTGCCAGAAGTTTTTATACCAAGTAACAATTCCACTTTTGTGTTTTCCACATTCCTTTTTCATTTGCTCCAGCTTCTTTGTGGTGTGAGCTGCGTTCTTACCCTGGGGGGAAATGTTGCTCTATGGGCATCTCTCATTCAGGCCTTGGTGGTGTGTGTGGTGGGGTGGTCTTACAGATGCCAAGAACAGAGCAGCAAAAAGGAGACAAATTAGGGCACTTGATACTCTCCAAGGTGAAGTTCAGGCATGGTGCAGCATCCTTATGGGCAGGTAAGTGTTGTACCTAAAGGAGCACTGATTGCATTGCTGAAGTGCAGGGTGGGCTTGATGCTTTCTGTTGCTTTCAGTTCAGACTTCTCTTAGTTGGAAGACAAGAAATGCCTTTGGGGAGCAGCCTTGAATGTGCAATCATTGCTACCTATCTTTTTGAGCAAAGTTTGCAGTAAGTATTCTTATTTTTTAATAAGGCTGTAGTAGTCAACATGTCTAACTTCCCATCTGAGATGGATGGATGGATGGATGGATGGATGGATGGATGGATGGATGGATGGATGGATGGATGGATGGATGGATGTCACCTGGTTCCTGTATGCATAACTTCAGTTAACAGTAGTGAGCCTTTTACAAGAAGGTAATAGTTTTATGTTGCTTAAAGGTGTAAGTGATGGAACATGAATACATCCACCTCTGGTTTGGACTGTTCTGAGGTACACTAAAATGTCTGAAGCCTGTTTACTCTCTGTAAAAAGAAGCAATGCGGGCAATGCTGCAGTTTTTAAATTGCAGTAATTTCAAAAATAAGCCAACAGGCAGTTCAGAAACCCTTCCTTGTGGACCTGGAGTGCTCAGCATCTTCCCCCCCTGCTAATTTCTTTGTCTCTGTGTTCTTAACTTCCATTCATTCAGTGAGTCAAACAGCATAAGGCATCTGTGAGCAGTTAAATCAATCTATCATTGAGTCTGTTCAAAGCCTTGGCCTGTTTTAAATGAAAAGGCAGCTGTAACAATGAGATTTCATCTACTACCACCCTTAAGGGGGTGTGGCACCCCTCCCCTGGGCTGCATGTGCTCCCTTGGGAGGCTCAGCACTACAGAAGCTTGCCCTTTTGGTAACAAAGGTGTCTAGTGGGTACAATACAGGCTCCAAGGTGCATCTACAGCTGTCCTGGGATGTGAGCAAGGAATTGGCCCTGCCAGAGGCTGACTGGATTCTTTACCTTATGCCTGCTTTTGGGTCAGGGAAGTGTTGTAAAAAGATTTTCAGATTAGCTCTGTCAGGGTTGACACAGGAAGAAGCACCTTAAACTAAACTTTTCCATTCTGGCCTGGATTCTTCTTTCCAGGTACACCAGCTTTTACGACAGAGCTCCAGGCACGAGGAAGTGACAATATTCTAAGAGCTGATGTGGAAACATGGGAGAGCCTTACACCACTTACAGCTCCTGCTTACCTGAGGACTTCCCTTGAATTTATTTTTTTTTTTTTTTCCAGTTTAGTATCAGGTTCTTCACCCAGTCTAGCAGTGCTGCCGAGGTAATTGCCAGCACACCTGTAGGACTCTTTAATGCAGGAGGAGACTGTTTAGCTCAGCCTGCCTGCCAGCCAGAGGAGCTTGGCTCTGTTCCCTAGAAGATCTCTCTGGCTCCTTTTCCTACTGCAGGGCAGTCTGGCGCTGAGGGCTGGTGATCTGGTCTCATGCCCTGTGCAGGCCCATGGCGTGGTGCTTCCTCTGCATTTGTTCCTTCTAATCCAGGACAGTGTGAGGCGGTTCTTGCCCTTCCTGGTGGTGGGTGTTCCCAAAGCTCCATCCACCCAGCTTTGCTCTCAGCCACAGCTCCAGGAAACTGCTGATGGAGACAGTTCCTTGGTGCCCCTTGGGTGCTTCAGAGGTGTCCAGAGAGGAAACCAGCCAGCCTGGGACTGCTGCAACACAGAGGCAAGTCCTGGGGGCTAGGATCACAGTAGTGATGGCTGTAAGTAAGAGAGGGATGGGGTCAGGTGAAAAAGAGGATAAGGAACAAATCCCAGAGCCAAGGGGTGCACAGTTGAAGAGACCACAGTACATGGGAGGGAGGATGTTCATGAAGAGCAGAGGAGGGAGTCTGTTTGGTGAGGAAAAGGGGCTTGGGAAACTTGAAGGGACACTATGGTGTCCAATGCCTGACTACCAGAGATAGCTGCTGGATGGGGACAGGGTGTTCAGAGGGAAGCCACAGCTGGAGAGGAACTGCAGTGGGAGGTAGTCCTTGTGTGTGGTGGCCATCAGAGACACAGTATGGGGAGTTCAAAGGGTTGTGGACATAGGACAGGGTAGAGCAGGATATACCTCATGTTCTGTAAGCTGTACTCAAGAGGCCTCTAGCTGTATGAGAAGCATGGGGAAGGTTGAGGTGTGTGATAAAGGATCAGGGCTGTAGAGATGGAAAGGGAGGCCTGCGGTATGGACATGAGAAGTGGTGTAAGTTGTGAAGCAGCATCAGTGGGTGTCAAGAGGGGGTGAAAGCTGAACGGGGGTGGGGAGCCTGGGAGGGGTACAAGGGCACACACCAGCTAGGACTGGGAATGTCGGTGTGCGGGGAGTGCCAGGCTGTGTGTGAGGGGACGTGGATGTAAAGGACAAACCCAAACGCCCCCACAGGCGGTGGGGCTGGCGGTGTGCGCTCCCGGGGGCCAGGCACCCAGCCGGGGCACAGCAGGGATAGGGGCAGGGGCGGGCGGG